>BQNB010091687.1:0-26809 GCA_026074375.1 Tanacetum coccineum
ATATGTATGCATTGATGATTTGTGATTACGAGTAACTTGCGTACTTTACGTTATGTATTATAGGTTACATGTTTGTTATCACAAAAACATAAAGAGATCGTATAGATTAAATATCGTAATATTTGCACTAACAACGTTTGTGATCGGGATTTTGAATAGATTAAGATTTTTGGATTTTGTTTCTAATTCTACAAATTGAATGCAAAGACAAGCAAGGGAAAGAAATAAATTAAGCAAACACGAATTAAACACGAAAAACGCTAACGGGATTTTAAAACGCGACTTAAAAACCTAAAACTTCGAATTTTAACCTTAGAAAAGCAAACTTAATTTTAAAAAGTCCTAAATGATAAAAGAAAATTTTAGAAAAAAGAATTATATTTTTTTGACTTTTATTTAATTTATTATGAATTTAAAACACTTTTAATCTAAAAATATTATTAAAAATACCAAACTAATTTATAAAATTTTGAAAAAATCAGGGTAAATACTTTAAGCTATGAAGAATGCACGAAAAATAAGACTTTTGAAAAACTGCTTATAAATAAGCAGTTAACAAGCCAAACAGCTTATAGAGCTAAAACTAGAAATACACCTGATATATTAAATTTTGCAAATGATAAATGGAAAAGACCCAAGGGCGAGTGGTAGTGCAGTGTGGTGTTAAGGCATGTGTGTATGAAGGGGGAGGTCTCAGGTTCAACCCCTGAGGCTTCCTTTTTGGAATTTTTTTTTAATTTTCTTTTTTAAAAAAACTAAAATTTAAGACCAAAATAAGAAGCTTTTGTAAAACAACTTTTTGACAAACTTAAAAATAAGCATTTAAACATGACAGAATACTTAAAAAGGTTTTAAGGCTTGTTGCCTTAACTGACTTGGCTTCTGAGCTTGAATAAGCTCAAACCTAGACTAAATAAGCTACTAGGACTTTAAACCTAACCTAATAAGCAATCCTCAACAGAAATTAAGCAATAACATTAAGCTGAACTACAAGAAAAGCTAATAAGCAGATTTAAAGACTTAGAATTTTTTGAGTTTTTTAAAACTCTAAATGGCTATTTGCATACTTGATTTAAAGCTAGCATAAGCTGATTTAAAAACTCAAAAAGGAAAAACAGATAAAGCTAGATGTCTAAAGAGCTTGTATTATCAATAGCAGACCCTTAAACAAGCTTTTGCTAACTTAAATTTGAGCTTGAAAAAGGGCTTTTGAAACTTTTGAAAACTAAGACACTATGACAGATTTAGACTAAAAACTCAAATGGCAATTGCATATTTGTATTGAACTCATTATACTTCATATAAGGAACATAACAAGCATGAAAACAACAACTAAAGACCACTAATCAAGATCTAATTAATCAAGCTGATGCAATTAGTTTGAGAACCACAGATTTAAGACACTTGTAGAAAACACTTAAAATTTAGATTTAAACTTGAACAACTTATAAAAACTAATTAAAATAGCCTAAAAGAGATTGACAAAGTTGGATTTATGACCCAAAACAGTTTTAACACTCTTTTGACCCATTTTGACTCTTGTCCCAAACACTCCTTTAAAAACACTTATTTCATTATAACCTTGATTTTAACTGCTTTAAACCAAGATTTCCAAAAACAGATGATAAACTAACTATATTAAGGCTTAATAAGCAATAAGAATGCAGAGATAAGCACTTAATAATAAGCAATAAGAATAAGCAGTTTAAAGGCTTTTTAGGACAGATTTGATGAATAACAAGAACAAGGAACTCTAAGTCATAACAAAGCTCAAATAAGCAAATAACAACATTAATAAACATACAAAGGGAACAATAAGCACTTCAATAAGCTGAACAGTAAATAGCTATAAAAATAAAATGAGAACTCACTTCTTTTGATCAATCCTTAATGGTACAAAGCTTGAAAAGTAAATGACAATATTTTAAAAGACAAAAATCATAAAAAAACTATAAAAATGCAAATAAGCTGAACTAATCTACTCCTCAACTAGCTCCCCTTTTCTGAGTGAATTCGTCTCCCTTTTATAGGGTTGTGTGGTGAGGTAAGGCTGTCAATCACCTTCAATTCTTCCCAATCATTCCATATTCATATATGGAAAACTCAAATCACCATTGAAACGCGTCTTGAACGCATTGACTTGCCCAAAATATCTTGTCTCATCATTTTGTCCAATCAAAACGTTTGAAATTGCCAACGTGGCATGGAGAGTGTGTCAGGATGAGTTGTGGATAACTCGTACCAAAGAAGGAATGGATTTTGCCAGCTTTTGAGCCTTCCCGCCTTTTTAGGAATTCTTTAATCATATTTCAAATTTGGGAAAGATAAGGGTAACGGGCGTTAAGGGTTAAGGGAAAATGTGTAACGGAGTTAGGTTTTAAGGACTAACGGCGAAAGGGTTAGGGACTGTCTGTGTTAGTCCCTAAGGACTAACGGTGTAAGTGGTTTGTAGTTTAAAAGGCTAACGGCTGTTAGTCCTTAGTTGGGCTGGTTTTATTATTTAAGGGTTTTTAGGCTTATGTAAACGAAATGGGATAGGCTTATGTAAACGAAATAGTTTCAAAGGCTTAATGGGCTGACTTGGCCCATTAACTTGGGTTGGGTTGGCCCACTAGATGCACACGCCTTTGGCTTCGGTTTTCTACGCTCTTTTCAATCCCCTGCTCGGTTTTATCCGGTTTTTGCCTTGTTTTTGTCTTTTAGTGAATATCCGTTACCTGCGTAGTACATAACACAAAACAAGCATATATTTGGCATTTTATGTCCGTTTTTGGTCATTTAAGCTCGTTTTATTGAGAAAAAGGTATGTGTATTTAAGCACATACCAGTCCCTTTATCATGAGCCGTTAATTGCTATCTGATGACATCAAATAACGTCACTTTATTTTTATCATATATCCCATCTGTTTTGCCCAGTTTTATATAATTATTGCATTATTTGGTACTTAATTGCTTTAAAGTTGATAAATACAGTAATTCAAGAGTGTTTTGTGAAGACAAGCTAAAAGGCGCATAATTTGGAAGCTGATTTCTGACCAATACGCCCTATCCAACAAAAGAGATACGGCGTATTAGCGCCAAGACTTCACAAGAAGATACGATTGACCAATTCCCAATACGGCGTATCCCTTCATTCAACACACGTCGTATCCATGAAGATAACTATTCGAAGATACAGTAAATAAAGTAAATTGAGACAGATATAACTGATTGATTGAGAACGTAGCGCACACTCTAAGGAATCCAGCCCAATACGCCGTATCGACCTAGCCAGATATGGCGTATCGAGTCTTTTTCAGACACTATAAATAGAAGACTCAAAAACGAGTTTTCAGTGTGCAATATCTTTCTATTATGTCCATACTCATTAAAAATACAAATTTTCTAGAAGAGAAGATCAGCCACCAAGGTCAAGTATTGATCACGAATCCTTAGAAGACAACGTGTAATTTACATTCTTGATTTTCATTGTTTGATTACGCTTGTATAATTACAATGGTTGTGGGCTAATACCCTCGGGTATTAGCCATCTTAATGAAAGTTTAATGTTTGATTTGTTTTAAAATCGATTTCTTAATTTATTGTTGATTGTTTAATTATGTTTATCACCTCATACTTGTTTATGTGTTTTAATATGTGACCTATCATTCAACTGGGTCTAGTGATACGGACCAAGTAATCTAGATACCATGATAGCTCTCCATATCCTGTTTTATATTACTGGACCAATAGGATCACAAATAATGTTCTGTCTTTGTTTTTGAATTATGAGCTTAGTTGGACCGGTAGGTGACCCGTTTATGTTTTAGCAATCATGCTCTTAATTAACTGATAAAGATTTGAATAGTGGACTACCAGTTTATAAAACACCGTCAAACAATAAGTGGGTAAAGTCCCGTTGGGCTAGGGTTTTAATAGGATCACAACTGCTTTGATTCCCTAAGATAGATTATAATTAAAGTAAAGGATGCTATGCGGATGCATTAATTGTAACAGGATTAATCGTGTCTAGGTCTTAGGATGATGTCCCGCCTAAGTCTTAAGAATGATATGCCGCTTCGAGATAAGTAAATCATTGCACTAAAACAAACAAACCAACATTGAACTGGATTTAATATGGCTAATACAGTTTTCTATCATTTGGCTTGTACTGCTTTTCAATCTTCTAATTTTCCTCTTTTGTGTTTATTGTCTATTTGTTGGGAATTAAAAGATTTAAAAAGTTTATACTACTGATGGACTTAGTACTGCTACTTGAAGATTTGTACTACTGCTGAAGATTGAAGAATATAAACTAAGTCATTAGTACTGCTAGTTGTAATATTAGTACTGCTAGTTATAGTTAGTATTGTTAGTACAATGTTAGTACTGTCAGTGTAAATTAGTACTGTTAGTTAGTTTGTTAGTACTGCTTATGTGATATGCATGAGTTATATTATGAATAGATAAGCATGATCACTTAACGCGTTTTGTAAGCCCATTAGGCTTTCCTTAGTGTATAAAAGGAACCCTTACGGCATAGTTAGAGATACGAGAACATACAGATAGAAAAGTCATAGTTATTTAGGCAAAACATATAGTTGTTTTATGATTCGTTTAATATAGTGAAAGTTCTTGTGTTTTTGATATTGTTCTTATTATTCTTTTGAGTATATAAAGATTAATTCCGCATAATCTGTATATATACACCACAAGGTTTCTATCAGAGTTGTTTTAGTTTTATCTAAGATAACTAAAGCTTTAACAAGCTAATTAAATATCCACAAGGGATTTACAGGTGTCTTGATCAGACACCTACCAGGGATATTTTATTTAGCAATGTACATGCTACCTCTCCATTAGCTTTGGTGTCATGAGCTTAGTGCAACGTAAATGCCTCTTTATGTGATATTGAATCTCCTATAACTGTCACATACGTTTTGAACCTTGTGGTCCACACTGAAAATATTTGAATCAAACCTATGAATTCACCAACTTTATGTTGACGTTTTAAGCATGTTTTTCAGTTTAATATACAAAGTTACACACTTAAAACCCTAAATTCAGTTTAATATATATAGAAAAATCATCGCGACGACGTCCAGTTGTAGTCGCGACGCCGTCACCAATGGAATCTTCTAGATCTGATTTGAGTCGGTTACGTCCTAATGCCATCGTCATTTTCCTGACGCCGTCACTAGATAGATCACGACGGCGTCGCTTTATGCATGCGACGCCGTCTCCACAAAAAAAATAAAAAGAAAACGAAAAAGAAAAATAAACAAATAAAAAAAAAAGAAAAAAAACAAAAAAAACAATAAAAAAAAAAAAGTAAAAAAAATTATAAATAAGTCAAAAAAAAAAAAAAAAAATATAAAAAAAAATAAAAAAAAAAAAAAAAAATAAAAAACATAAAAAAGAATAAAAAAAAGAAAAAAAAAAAAAAATAAAAAAAAAAAATCAAAAAAAAAAAAAACAAAAAAAAAAAAAAAAAAAAAAAAAAAAAAAAAAAAAAAAAAAAAAAAAAAAAAAAAACAAATGTTGGTGGGGGGGGGGGTTATGCGCTTGGTGGGGGGAAGAGTGGTGGAGGTGGGTGTGGTGGGGGGGGGTTGGGGGCGGGGTGTAATGGCGGGGGTGGGGTATTGGTGATTGGGAGAATTAGAGAGAGTTGGAGTGAGGTGGAGGGATTGAAGAAAAAAGAGAGTAAAACGACACATACAATATACTGGGGGGGTTGTGTGAGAAGGGCATGAGGTGACACAGCACACTGGCGAGCGGTGATCTTGGGACAGGGGAGAGGCAGGACACACAAAACGGAACAAGGGATAGAAGACAGCCGGCGAGGGAGAGGTGACGTCGGTTAGGGGTCTGGAATACACTGGGATTGGGCAGTGGGAGGAGAGGAACATGATGAGCGAAGGGGACAGATGTACATTAAATTTAGCACAAACACGCACAAGGACACACTATATAGTGGAGGATCACATATGTGTAATAAACAGTACAATAGATCTACCCTGGTCCAATTAACTTCTCTTGTAAATGCAACGTTTCCAGACGTTGTCTTCCAATAAAGGAGTATTGGCGTTATAGTTCACAATCAAAAAACCTCGGATGTAGATCTGATTTGTGTGTGCGAGCGAGTCAATCATCAAAAGGTAGAAACACACGTACCCTGTATTTGCTAAATAGAATATACCAACACAAACATTATGTAAATGTTCTAAACTAGTTACTAACCAGGGCCATTTGATAGAAATGCATCACACATAATATACACCCAGAGAGCAGTATCTAGAATGATATATTTGATAATGCCTATGAACTCGAGAGAGAGAGAGTACCTCCATGTGTCATAAATCACTGTGCGGCGTCAGATCAGTGAAGAGTGTGCAGAGAGTGCAAGTAAGATTGTTTTGGGTACTTTCTAATCCATAGGGGGTTTCTTGATTTAGTGATGTACAAAGAGTTTGAGGATCAGTTTGTTTCTATCCGTGAATCAAGGTTCAGAACGACCCCTCTATACCACTTGTAAATCCCTTGTGGATCTTGATTAGCTTGTAAAAGCTTTAGTTAATCATAAATTAAAATCTAAACAACACTAATAGAAACCTTGTTGTGTATATATAAAGATTTAATGCGGCAATAACACTATATATACACAAAAGAATAATACGAACCATATTAAAACCACAAGAACTATCACTCTATAATACACGAATCACCAAAACAACAATCTGTTTTTCCTAAAAAACTAAGACTGTATTACTATCTGTAAGATACTCGTATCTCTAACTTGCCATAAATGGTTCCTTTTATACACTAAGAAACCCTAATGGGCTTACAAAACGCGTATAATGATCTAGTCTTTATCTATTTCCAAAAAATAACTCAATAGCATATATCAACAATAGCATTAACTAGACAAACAAACTAACAGTACTAATTTACAGCTAGACCACATACTACCATAGTAACTGACATACTTAACATAACTAGCAGTACTAATAGATTGTACAACTAGTAAGTTCTAATGACTTAGTATTAATATTCGTCCCAATCCTTCAGTCATAGTACAAATATTATCAAAAGCAGTATCAAAGTCCCATCAAATATAAACTAGTAGAAGCAAATTTAATTTCCCTAACATGTGATGGCACTTATCCGTATAGCACGTAGCAATTATGAACACGAGAAAAAAGTGAGGTAAGTATAAATTTCATCATGAGCAGTAGAAGTCATGCCTAGAACTCCATCATGAATAGTGTGAATGTAGAGAGGTCAGCAGAAGCCCTCGCCTAGTTCTCTCTCTGCGACTTGTTAACTTCCAAGTACGGTATAATACACCCTGCAGTACGTACGATTAAAGATACACCTTGAACTGGTCGCTGAGACATGGATGCGCAGGATTAATGAGCCTCTCAACTTCGTGGTTTTGTCCTTCGTTCACTCGAGCGTCAATCCTAGCATTGATTATGGTGGAAACCCAATATCGCGAGAAAAGAACTTATCAAAAAACAAAAACGACTAACGGTTATCTATGAGCAAAATACTTTAAATAAACGGTTAAGATTTTATCTTAGATACCCTTCTTAAAACAATGAGTCCCAAGATTACATTCCACGCTGTTTGGGTGGGATCAAAACGCGTAAATAGTGCCCGCAAACGTTTAGTTATTTTCCCCCCCACTGTAAATCCTTTTTTATAATAATATATATTACCACCAAAATACCAAAAAAATTGAAAAAATTTAAAAAAATTTTAAAAAAAAAAATAAGTGTTTTGTCACAAACATGACTTTCCTGCTAGTAGAAAAGAATAAATTTTGACTCGACAAGCGAGTTAGCTCTACAAGTCCTTAACATTTAGACTAAGCATCCCCACGATCTTTTATTAAAGATTTTAAATTTGCGAAGAACGAGAAATGATAGAGTTAATTATGAGTTAGATGCTAAACAAGATTAGTTGGAAATCTTAAGAGCTCATAAGTTTAGTTTTAGCTTTTTCCTCCCATAAGCTTTGCTTAACCGTAGTAGGAGGGTAGGGGAGGACGTGTATCAAAAATTAAACTTCAATCAACGATTTTGAAGATAGCGATAACAATAATTTTATTTAGTCTAATTCAAAGTTAACATGTTGCAAAAATCACGATCGCTAGCTGCGATCGACAACCAAAAACCTCTATAGCCAAGTAAAAACGGTCTATTCGCTATTAATCGGTTTATATCAAATTTTATATATAAATATAAAAGTTACTTGTATGATATGGATACAACACATTTAAATACACTAAAATTAAATGAGTTCAAAGTTACATTGTGTCACACCATAGACAAAGATAATAAAGTTAACAGTTATCAATTTCAAATCACATTGTAAAAAAAATGTTTGACTTACTATGAGCTGAATAGGCCCTATTAGACCAATTAATTTACCGAAATTATAACCAACCGATTTTTCACACACGATTTTGCCTTATTTTCCAAGGTGTATGGCCGAGTAGCGATTAATCGATGATTACAAGGCCGCCTAGGCCGATTTTTGCAACATTGAAATTTATACTTAAATTTTCTAAAAAGAAATTTTCTCTATATCGTGGTAATATAAAGTGTAAAAAAATGATGAAAAATAATATATCTCAATAACATCTTCTTCACAAATACACATACACAGATCCAGAGATTAAGAGTCTTGTAAGCTTCAAGGTTGTAAACCCTAGTACTAAGATATAGTACTCGTATTATTATCATTAATAATATTGAAGCGTTTTGTTACATCTTGTGTTCACTCATTCATACTTACTGTTTCATTGATAATACTTCTAGAGTATTAAGGTGTAGATTCCGCATACACTTTAATATACATACAAAGTTTCTACAACAAGTTATTTTTGATTTATTCAAGGTAATTTAACCATAGACAACCTAAGGAATCGATCTAGGTTTGGGATCAACAAGTGGTATCAGAGCTTGTGTTCTGAAACTTTGATCTAGAAGAAACTAACAAGAAGAATCATTTACTCACAAGGAAGAGATGGCTCCTATGGCTTGTTCAAACTCTGAGGTAAAAACTTGTTCAAAAACCTGTCTGAAAAACAATGAAACTCTTAAAAAGCAATATGATGATTTAAGAACAGAGCTTAACAAATCTCAGTCTGATTTAGCTAATTATAAAAATAACGAGGTTGTTTTTTGTGAGAAAGTAGTTGTTCTAAAAAGAGATGTCTCAATTAGAGACTAAGAAATTAATGTGCTGAGAAGTGAGTTGGAAAAGCTTAAGCGAGAAAAGGAAATCTATCAACTTAAAATTGAAAATTTTGAAAATGCTTCAAAGAGTCTAGACCAATTATTAGGGAGTCAAATAGCAGACAACAGTAGGAAGGGTGTAAGGTTTGTAAGTTATAATGATGTTTCACCTCCACTTACAAGCTTATTTGCACCCCCTACTATTGATTTGTCAAGCTCTGGTCTTGAGGAGTTTCAACAACCTGAGTTTGAAGGCTATGGATTAAGGGCCAATAAAAGTGTTTGTGAAAATTCTTCAAATGAGACTAAGAAAAATTCTGATGCTCCTTTGATTGAAGAATGGGTTTCTAATAATGAGGATGAAGTTGAGTCTCCTGTTGTGGTAGAAAAGAAAATTGTTGTTCCTACTATTCCTAAAGTTGATGTTGTTAGACCAAAACAACAAGAAAAAATAGTTAGGAAAATAGTTAGGTATGCTGAGATGTACAGATCAAAAGGTCCTAGGGGAAACCAAAGAAATTAGAATAATTTGAAGTCCCAACAACTAGAAAGTAACTTTGTAATGTATAACAAAGCCTGCTATGTCTGTGTAAGTTTTGATCACCTCTAGTATACATGTAAACAAAAGAGACAGTTAAATGGTCAAAGGAAGGATTAACCAGTGTGAAACAATGCAAGATGGGTGAACCATCAAAATTCTCCAAGAATTACTCAACCCAATCCAAAAAGACACATGGTTCCAAGAAAAATCTTAACTAGGTCTGGTCCAATTTCACTTAATACTGCCAGACAAAGTTATCTTAATGATGTTTGTTATTGTTGCTCAAGACAAGTTAATACTGCTAGACTAAAGGCAGTGGTTAATGCTGTTAGGATGAATCGGGTTAATGCTATTAAAGCATCAACATGTTGGGTTTGGAGACCTGTCAAACCTAATAGTGCATCAATCACTTTGAAGAGATATGATTATGTTGATGCAAGAGGAAGATCCAGGTCTGTAATGGCTTGGGTTCCCAAGAAGGTCTGATTTTCTTATGTGAAGGGCAACCCAAAGACAGAATTAGAAGATTTAGCAAGGTTAAACAGCTCTGAAGACAAAAAGGTAACAAGAGCAAGAAAGATTTGGTTATAAAGCAGCTGTGAGATTGCATGATCAATTTGATGATGAAAAGAGAGCAGGAGCAGAATTGACTCAACAAAATGATAAGTCACGGTACAAAAAGTAATGAAGTGTTTGATTACATCCTCTAAGTCAAGATAAAGCTTTTATCCAGAAACTTAAAGATTCAGAAGATGAACATTAAGTTTAGGGGAGGATTGTTGGGATCAAGAAGCCTTTAATGAAGAAACTTGATGATTAACAAGATGAATATCAAGTTTAAGGGAGGATTGTTAGGAAATAATGTCTTCATACTTAATACTGCCAAGACAGAGTTTGTACTGCCAAGCATAAATTAGTACTTAGTTTATAACTAATAGTATTAACTGAGTTAATACTGCCAGTACTAATTTATGCTTGGCAGTACAAACTCTGTCTTGGCAGTATTAAGTATGAAGACATTAATTCCCAACAATCCTCCCTTAAACTTGATATTTATCTTGTTAATCATCAAGTTTCTTTATCAATTGGTATTAGAGCCTCGTGGCTCTTGATCTAGGATCTACAAGGTTTTACAAATCAAACAAGGTATGATGCTTTTGATTTTTAATATCAAGTTCGATTTAAGGGTTTCAATTTGTTGTTTTGATGCACGATTTATATTATTAAACCGAGATTAAGGAAACCCTAATCCAAGGGTTTTTGGCTATAAGATTTATTGTTTCTGGTCTCAACAATTGGTTTGTGCATCATGAAGATCTTCACAAGGGTTTTGTTTATCTTTATCAGATCCGTATGGTTCGAGCTCTCCTTACAAACCCTAAATTTGAGGTTTGTCAAAACACCTACTTCGATGGTTTGTTGATGCTAACGTCTTTGGCAGTTGCTTTATTTATTATACCATGGATTCATAATATAAATTGAAGAATCGTTTACTTGTTTACATGGTGGTTTTAAACCCGAAGAAGTTTGGAATAATGCTATGAGGACTAATCATCAAAATTTCTCTAATACTAGAAGAAATTTTGCTCCAACAGCATTTTTAACCAAGTCTGGACTAGTACCAATTAGTGCTGCTAGGCAAAGTTCTTCAAGAACAGCAAGAACAGTTAGTGTTGCCAGACCTATTAAGACTGGCAACCCAAACCCATATATTTGTGAAAGTTTCAAAAACAGCACCAAATCTTTTTCAGAAGTCACATTCATCATCTAGAAGACATTTTTACCAACAAACAACACTTAAAAACAGAAATTTAAATAACAAAGTTAATGTTGTCAAGGCAAATTCTGTTAATACTGCTAAAGGAAAAAGAGTGACAAGTGCTGTTGGGGAACAAGGGATTGATGTTGTTAAGTCCAAAGCATGCTGGGTTTGGAGACCTAAACTTAAGGTTCTAGATCATGTCTCCAAAAATAGTAGATCATACATTTGTAAGCAATTTGACTATGTTGATCCAACAGGCAGAGTCAAGTCAGTAATGGCTTGGGTCCCAAAGAGAAATTAATTCTTTTATGAGTATTATGCAAGATGTTATGGATTGTATTTCTCTGTGTTTGGAACTAACATTTTGCAGGTTTAAGAGCTTAGAGTTTATTTGATTAATAAAGGATATGCTGATTTGATGAAAATGCTAGAGTTGAGGGGAGGATATTGATGTTAGCATGAATATCCTTTCAGTGTTGGTTGTAAACCACACAACATATGGTCATCAGTTCACCATGTCTAACAGACAAGAAAGAATTGGCTAGTCCAAAGCAAACGGCTCTTGGTAAAGACATCTCAAATCCGTTGATAGTTGATAGTTTGCTCAAAACTATATGGTTTATCAATGCACCATGTTTTTGCAATAAAGCATTGGCTATTCCAGGGCAAACGACAACTGGTAAAGAATTATCAAATCCGTTGATGGCTGATAGTTTGCCAAAAACTATTCTTTCAACTAAGTTTTTGGGATGACTTAAGGTTAACTTTGGAATGAAATGGGTCAAAATTAGTATTTTGGTTTGACTAATAGCTTTGACTTCTATTCATGAGTTATGCATAAATATGGATCCTCATGAATTCTCACATGTCTATCTAGTTCTTTCTAGTGTGTTTGTGAAGAATAGAGGCATGTTGCATGGTTATTGAAGAAAAAGTTAATACTGGTAGGCAGATTGTTATTACTGGTGGGTTCAAAAATTAATACTGCTAGTTAAGAAAATGCTTTGAATTGTATTTTTCTTGGTTTTGAACTAACATTTGCAGGATAAGCAAAATTGATTGGTTATTATCAAGTGAAGTATTGTTTGAGGGGAGGCCTATTATGTCAATATGCAGTCAAGCAATGAATGGAGGGATATGTTATATCAAAAGTATGCTAAAAGAATCAAAACATCTAGGCATATCAAAAGAGGTCGGGATACTAAGGTACCTCAGTCTGGTGGTCCCCCTGACAAAGGTTGGTGATGAGGCTGTCCATAAGGAGTTGGGTGACAGAATGGAAAAGGCTGCCACTACTGCTTCTAGCTTATAAGCAGAGCATGAAAGTGGTAACATAAACTAAGACCCAATCCATGGCAACACTTAATGAATTAAGTCCTTTGGAATTTGGTTCAAGTAGTGGATCTAGGTGCCAAGTTACCATATTGGGAATGTAGATGCTCAAACTAGGTTTGAGGCTGCATCTAAAAGTCCAATGATTCACCCCTCTCAGGAGGTTACATACCTGAAAGTGATGAGGGCAACAAGAAACTTAATGAATTAACAGAATTGTGTATCAAACTATCAGAAAAAGGTCAAACATTTGGAAGATCAGCTCAAGTCTACAACAAAGAGGAGAAAGTAACTAAATTTGAAGATGTAGAGACATAACATGCAGAAGAAGTTGAGTACATCTTGGAGTAGATTACCCCTTCAAAAGGTTCAAAAGACTTTCAAAAGCTACACCAGAAAAAGAAGTACTAACAGTTCAAAAGTTAGTACTGCTAGAGATCTTTTAGTACTGCTAAAGAATTTCTAAGTACTGATGAAGAAATTGCTCAGAAGTTAAATAAGGAAGAAATGACAAAAGCTGTAGCAAGAGAAGGTTCAAGAAAATATTGGAAAATCATCAGGGTCAGAGACGTCATAGTGGCATATTAAAGCTTTGAAGATATGCTCAAAGGATTTGACAGAGAAGATCTTGTTGCTTTATGGAGCCTAGTTAAAGAAAGGTTTAGATTTGCAGAGTCCACTAAAGATATGGAGAAAGCTTTATGGGTTGAATTGAAAAGACTATTTGAACCAGATAAAGATGATGTGCTATGGAAGCTACAAAGATATATGCATGATTCTTTGACTTGGAGATTATATGGATCATGTGCAGTACATTAGCAGAAGATTGCAAGTGGAAGAAGATAGTGAGATGGCAAGAGACTTAGTCAAGAAAATCTTCATAAAAGCCAATAGATCAAGAAGTTAAAGTGTTTGAAAGAATCATCTCAGAGCCACCAAGATTTAATTCAAGAAACTTAATGATTCGGAGATAAATCACAAGTTTAGGGGAGGATTGTTAGGAATTAAAAGATTCTAAAAGTTTATACTGCTGATGGACTTAGTACTGCTACTTGAAGATTTGTACTACTGCTGAAGATTGAAGAATATAAACTAAGTCATTAGTACTGCTAGTTGTAATATTAGTACTGCTAGTTATAGTTAGTACTGTCAGTACAATGTTAGTACTGTCAGTGTAAATTAGTACTGTTAGTTAGTTTGTTAGTACTGCTTATGTGATATGCATGAGTTATATTAGGAATAGATAAGCATGATCACTTAGCGCGTTTTGTAAGCCCATTAGGGTTTCCTTAGTGTATAAAAGGAACCCTTACGGCATAGTTAGAGATACGAGAACATACAGGTAGAAAAGTCATAGTTATTTAGGCAAAACATATAGTTGTTTTGTGATTCGTTTAATGTAGTGAAAGTTCTTGTGTTTTTGATATTGTTCTTATTATTCTTCAGAATATATAAAGATTAATTCTGCATAATCTTTTTATATACACCACAAGGTTTCTATCAGAGTTGGTTTAGATTTATCTAAGATAACTAAAGCAAAAACAAGCTAATCAAAGATCCATAAGGGATTTACAAGTGGTATCAGAGCGGGTGTTCTGAAACCTTGATCAAGAAGAAACAAACTAGATCTAACACTTTGTACAATCACTAGATCAAGACCTATGGATCTAGAAAGTACCCAAAACAATGCTCTTGCAAAACTGCCACTTCCGAAGCAAGGTGATTATGACACATGGAGACTCAGAATAGAGTCATACATTTAACTTCAAGACTATGCTCTCTGGGAGATCATAGAGGATGGCAATTCCTTCAAGCCAGTAGTACGAACCACTACAAACGCTGATGGTACATCTACTTTAACAATACCTGGTGCTGTTACTGCTGATGAGAAGATCCAAACGAAGAATGATCTTAAAGCCCGAAGTATTTTGATGATGAAACTTCCAAGTGAGCATCTACTCACTTTTAATCAATACAAGGATGCCAAAGACCCTGTTGAAGCCATAGAAGCAAGATTTGATGGTAATGAAGCCACCAAGAAGACTCAAAAGACACTCCTGAGCAGATGTTATGAAATTTCAATGCTTCTCGATCAGAGTCACTTGACAATCTATCTTTTCCCGGCTTCGAAAATTGTAAAGCCAGTTAGCCATAATAGGTGAAAAATTCTCAAGAAGATATAACTTTAAATTCTTGAGAAGCCTTCCTTTTCTGTATAGAAGCATGCAATGTTTGTGGTCTGGGAGGGAACAAACCTGATCTGGGCTCAATAAGTTTGATGTTCTCTAACACAATTTTTTAGATTGTTGAACAAGAGGTCAAAAGAAGTGTAACCTAAGTCAAATCAAATTCACAGAAATGTGGCCTTTGTCTTCAACTCATAGTAGTAAAATGATGATCAATAACTCTAATGTTGTGTTATACTGCTAGCTCTTCACTTAGTACTGCTAGTTCTACAGATAATACTGCTAGACTCAGTGATGCCACAATCTATGCTTTTCTGGCTAATCAACCAAATGGGTCTCAGGTTGTTCATGAAGACCTAGAGCAAATCCACGAAGACGATCTTGAAGAAATGGATTTGAAGTGGCAATTGACATTACTAAGTATGAAAGCTAGGGGAAAGTTTTATCAGAGAACTGGAAAGAAGATTATCATCAATGGAAGTGATACTGCTGGTTTATGACAAGCAAAGGTAGAATGCTTCAATTGTCATAGATGAAGACATTTGCGAGAGTAGTACAGAATTAGCGAGTCAAGAAAATTGGACCAGAAATCAAGACAGCTCAAAGAGAACTGTGAATGTGGAAGAATATTCTTCCAAAGCTATGTTAACTATAGATGGAGTTGGAGTTGAATTGATGCTTATGAACAGAAGAAAATACCCCTACCAACTTTGCTCTTTTGCATTCTATGATTTAGAGGTAACACAATAACAAAACTTGCATTAAACTTGTCTTAAAGCTTTGATGATCTTATGTCTCATGTAGATCATTTAAGATAGAGATTTATAAGTCTGAAATTTGTTTTAGCCAACTATAAAAGAGGTTTATCTTCTCCATGTGGTATGAAACAAACTAGGTCTTCATACAAGAAAAATCGAGGGTATGCTTTGTGATCAAATTGCTGTTTTTAAAAGAGATGCCTCATTTAATGAATCAGAAATTAATGCTCTTAGATTAAATAGAAGACTTAAGAAAGAAAAAAAGAGGAGCAATCAGTTTATATTGACAATTTGAAAATGCTTAAGAGTTTGAATAAATTAATTAGAGCCCAAATATCTTATAACATTAGAAAAGGTGTGGGGTTAATGCTGTTCCACCTCCACTCCCTTACAGGCTTATGTGCACCCCCTTACTATTGATTTTGTCAACTTTAGGTCTTGAGAGTTTCAAACAGCCTGAATTTGAAGGATAAGGAGTTAAGGTTAATAAGAGTGTTAGTGAAAATTCCTCTAATGAGATTAAGAAAACCTCTGGTGCCCCAATAATTGAAGATTGGGTTTTTGATTATGATGAGGATGAGACTTCAGAATTAGCTAATGTTCAAAAACCTAAGCAAGCTGATCAACCTAGGAAAATTAGTCAAAATCCTAGGAATAACAGTACTAACTAGAATACACCAATGTCTAAGAAATTAGGAGTTGGATTTCAGTTTACTCCAAAAGCTTGTTTTGTGTGTGAGAGTTTTAACCATCTAATTAAAGACTGTGAATTTCATGATAAAAAGATGGTATAAAAACTTGTTTTGAACAATGTGAAAATGGGGACTGGTCAGAGGGAAGTTAGACTAGTTTGGAATAATGCTATGAGGACTAATCATCAAAATTTCTCTAATGCTAGAAGAAATTTTTCTCCAACTTCAGTTTTAACCAAGTCTGGACTAGTATAAATTAGTGCTGCTAAGCAAAGTTTCTTCAAGTAACACAACAAACAATTAGTGTTGCTCAGACCTATTAAGTCTGTGCACCCAAAACCCTTTGTGGAATGTACAAAAAAACTAGACCAAAATGCTTTTATAAGTCACATTCACCCATTTAGAAGACCTTTTTTTACCAACAAACAACACTTAAAAACAGAAATTAAATAACAAAGTTAATACTGTCAAGGTAAATTCTGTTAATACTGCTAAAGGAAAAAGAGTGACAAGTGCTGTTGGGGAACAAGGGATTGATGCTGTTAAGTCCAAAGCATGCTGGGTTTGGAGACCTAAACTTAAGGTTCTAGATCATGTCTCCAAAAACAGTAGATCATACATTTGTAAGCAATTTGACTATGTTGATCCAACAGGCAGAGTCAAGTCAGTAATGGCTTGGGTCCCAAAGAGAATTAATTCTTTTATGAGTATTATGCAAGATGTTATGGATTGTATTTCTCTATGTTTGGAACTAACATTTTGCAGGTTTAAGAGCTTAGAGTTTATTTGATTAATAAAGGATATGCTGATTTGATGAAAATGCTAGAGTTGAGGGGATGATATTGATGTTAACATGAATATCCTTTCAGTGTTGGTTGTAACACACAACCATTATGGTCATCTAGTTCACCATGTCAACAGACAAGAACAATAATTTGGATAGTCCAAAGCAAAACGGCTCTTGGTAATGACATCTCAAATCAGTTGTGATAGTTGATAGTTTGCTCAAAACTATATGGTTTATCAGTGCACCATGTTTTTGCAATAAAACATTGGCCATTCCAGGGCAAACAGCAACTGGTAAAGAATTCTCAAATCCGTTTATGGCTGATAGTTTGCCAAAAACTATTCTTTTAACTAAGTTCTTGGGATGACTTAAGGTTAATTTTGGAAAGAAATGAGTCAAATTTAGTATTTTGGTTTGACTAACAGTTTTGACTTATATTCATGGGTTATGCATATATATGGATCACTTAGAATTTTCACATGTCTATTCTAGTTCTTTCTAGTTTGTTTGTATAAATAGAGGCATGTGGTTGCATGATTATTGAAGAAAAAGTTAATACTGGTAGGCAAATTGTTAATACTGGTGGGTTTAAAAATTAATACTGCTAAGTTAAGAAATTTCTTTGAATTGTGTTTTTCTTGGTTTTGAACTAACATTTGCAGGATAAGCAAATTGATTGGTTATTATCAAGTGAAGTATTGTTTGAGGGGAGGCCTATTATGTCAATATGCAGTCAAGCATGAATGGAAGGATATGTTATATCAAAAGTGTGCTAAAAAATCAAAAACATTAGGCATATCAAAAGATGGTCGGGACAATAAGGTTACCACAGTCTGGTTTGGGGGTCCCCCTGGCAAAGGTTGGTGATGGGCCTTTAGTCCATAGGAGAGTTGGGTGACAAGAATGGAAAGGTTGCCACTACTGTTCTTAGCTGAGAAGGATGAGCCGGAACAGTGATAACATAAACTAAAGACCCAATCTCCATGGCAACTCTTAATAAAAGTTAAGTCCTTGGATTTGTTCCATTCCATCTGGTTTCAGGTAGTGGTCCTAAGTGCCAAGTTACCATATTGGGAATGTAGATGCTCAAACTAGGTTTGAGGCTGCATCTAAAAGTCTAATGATTCACCCCTCTCAGGAGGTTACACACCTGAAAGTAATGAGGGAAACAAGAAACTTAATGAATTAACGGAATTGTGTATCAAACTATCTGAAAAAGGTCAAACATTTAGAAGATCAGCTCAAGTCTACAAACAAAGAGGGGGGGGGGAGGAAAGAAAGGAACTAAATTTGAAGATGTAGAGACATAACATGCAGAAGAAATTGAGTACATCTTGGAGCAGATTACCCTTTCAATAGGTTCAAAAGACTTTCAAAAGCTACACCAGAAGAAGAAGTACTGACAGTTCAAAAGTTAGTATTGCTGGAGATCTTTTAGTACTGCGGAAGAATTTCTTAGTACTGATGAAGAAATTGCTTAGAAGTTAAATGAGGAAGAAATGACAAAAGCTGTAGCAAGAGAAGGTTCAAGAAAATATTGGAAAATCATCAGGGTCAGATATCAAAGCTTTAAAGATATGCTCAAAGGATTTGACAGAGAAGATCTTGTTGCATTATTGAGACTAGTTTTAATGAAAGGTTTATAGATTGCAATGTCCACTTGAATATGGAGAAAGCTTTATGGGTTGAATTGAAAAGACTATTTGAACCAGATAAAGATGATGTGCTATGGAAGCTACAAAGATATATGCGTGATTCTTTGACTTGGAGATTATATGGATCATGTGCGGTACATTAGCAGAAGATTGCAAGTGGAAGAAGATAGTGAGATGGCAAGAGACTTAGTCAATAAAATCTTCATAAAAGCCAATAGATCAAGAAGTTAAAGTGTTTAAAAGAATCATCTTAGAGCCACCAAAATTTAATTCAAGAAACTTGATGATTTGGAGATAAATCACAAGTTTAGGGGAGGATTGTTGGGAATTAAAAGATTCGAAAAGTTTATACTGCTGATGGACTTAGTACTGCTACTTGAAGATTTGTACTACTGCTGAAGATTGAAGAATATAAACTAAGTCATTAGTACTGCTAGTTGTAATATTAGTACTGCTAGTTATAGTTAGTACTGTCAGTACAATGTTAGTACTGTCAGTGTAAATTAGTACTGTTAGTTAGTTTATTAGTACTGCTTATGTGATATGCATGAGTTATATTAGGAATAGATAAGCATGATCACTTAAACGCGTTTGTAAAGCCCATTAGGGGTTTCCTTGTAGAATTAAAAGGAACCCTTACGGCATAGTTAGAGATACGAGAACACGACAGATAGAAAAAGTATAGTTATTTAGGCAAAACATATAGTTGTTTTGTGATTTGTTTAATATAGTGAAAGTTCTTGTGTTTTTGATATTGTTCTTATTATTCTTCTGAGTATATAAAGATTAATTCCGCATAATCTTTATATATACACCACAAGGTTTCTATCATAGTTGTTTTAGATTTATCTAATATAACTAAAGCTTTAACAAGCTAAATCAGATCCACAAGGGATTTCCACTATTGGAATTGATTTTTTGTCTCTACCAAACTGTGCCTAGTCTTCAGGCTTGTAAACCCCTTAATATCATTAGACAAGTATTATAGCCATAGGTTTAACCCCCAGTAAATAGACTAATTAGAACTAATTAAAATATATAATAGAATTTGGTTAATGTTTCACTCTTCTTAGGGTATGACACCCTTCTTACCGCGAACTCCATCTTGACCAGGCACACTGCTCGTTAATGTGTTGTTTTTAGGTGTCTCGGCCTAAATATAAATGTAAACTCGATAATAAAATATTGACCCTACAAGACAGCCACATCATGTTTGTGGCGACGTTGTCCGGAGAGTGAAATTAATTAAACCTTATTTTTATGAGTGTTTCTAACCATTAATTAGTTTAGCTTAGTATAACCTAATTATTTAAATTCTGTTTGTATTTGTTCGCATTGTGTGTTTAAATTCTGTTTATTTAAATTCCAATACTTAATTGTTTTCTTAAAATAGTCTGTTCTGGTTATACGGCGTATTTCATCTAGTTGGATTACGGCTTACCCATTCTCTGTTTTAGATACATCGTATCAAGTTTCTGCTGCCTTTACGATGTATTCATTCAATCCATTACGGCGTATCTGTCAGCAGCTCGCTAAAATTCCTATAGATTTAATTATATTAGAATAACTTTACTTTGAATTATGTCTTTCATGACAGGGACATTGCTCGACCTACTCCAGTTTCTTATCTTAAAAAAAGATTAACAATGGAAGAAATAGTAAATAAATTTATTGAAGAAGGAAAACGGGAACACGAGGAAATAGATGCATTCATTAGAGAATTCAAAACAACCAACGAGCTCCTCCTTAAAGAAAGAAACAACTCACTAAGCGAGCTTGAATTCGAAGTATACGGGCTGTCGAGGGCAATCAATAAAGCCCAAATGGTAGGATGTGAGGCCAAAGGAGTAACCACTAGAGGAGGAAAATCCACAACCGAACCTATTGGAGACAACACAGATTACAAATAGACACCCGTTACCTATCATGAAGAACAAGAACAACGCCGATTGAAATCACCACCAAACTGAACTAAAAAAAAACAAGAACGACACTATCGAACTGCGACATCATCGATACCTTTCCCCACTCAGATTGAGAAAGGAAAAAGAGGAAGCCCAACAAAGAAAATTTCTAGAAAATCTTAAACAACTCCATATAAACATCCCATTTACCGAAGATCTTGCACAAATGCCAAAGTATGCTAAGTTTCTAAAGGGTCTACTATCAAACAAAGCAAGATTAGAGGAAGCCTGCACCGTAACAATGAATGAAAGATGCTCTGCAGTCTTGTTAAATAAACTCCCATCTAAAGAAAAAGACCCAGGAAGCTTCACTATACCATGCGATATTGGGTATTTACATATTAATAATGCTTTAGCAGACTTGGGCCCGAGCTGTATAGGCTAATTCCTTACACGATGTATGTGAAACTAGGCTTATAGGGAACCAAAACGACAAGAATGAGCTTTGAACTTGCAGACAGATTCCATCTAGTATTAGTGGGTAATAGTAGAAGACTTGCTCTAAAGATTGATAAATTCTCTTCATTATTGATTTTTTTATCCTGGATATGCGATGAGGATTCTAGAATCCCGATAATTTTGGGAAGTCCATTTTCTAGCATCCGCCCGGTGCTTATGACTAATGTATTTAACAAAAGATAACACTCTGGGTTGGAAGCGAGGAAGGTGATTTTGACGTCGACTATAAAATGAAAAATACACTCATATGGAGACGATGAGTGTTACGGGATTAGACGATTTGGACAGGTTGTAAAATCATCAGCCAAGAAATACTAGGAAACGACCATCTTAATAATAATACTTGATGTATGGCATCAATCGACCGAATTCTGAAAATTTTGGGTTTAAATTTGAGATACCCATACGGCAGTATCAATCATTATTATATTGCCGTATTCACAAGAAACCAGACGTTACATGACAGAAACGCAGGATCGAGAATGCTTTACGCTAGTTCAATTGAAATATTGTCGAAAATAAAAAGACAAACTTAATGACTTGCAGTCTCACTTAGAGTACGCTTACTTGAAAGTGAGATGAATCTTATTATTTCTAGTGAATTATTATCGTCTAAAATAAGGAAAAAGAGAAAGTTTCACTTCTACGGGTACTGGAAAGACGAAAGGGAGCAATCGCTTGGAAGATGTCGGACATCAAGGGAATAAGCCCATCATTTTGCACTCATAAAATCTTAATGGGGGAAAGCTTCAAGCCTGTCATCCAACCTCAAAGACTTTTAAATCCGAAAGTCCAAGATGTGGTTAAAGACGAGATCGTTAGGTTACTTGATTCGGGACTAATTTACCCTATCTTAGATAGTCCTTGGGTAAGCCCCATATACGTCGTCTCTAAGAAAGGAGGAATGATCGTGGTGTTAAACGACAACAACGAGTTAATACAGTCTCGAATAGTAACAGGATGGGGCGTGTGCATCGACTATCGTAAGTTAAATGACACAATGAGGAAAGATCATTTTCCACTCCCTTTTATCGATCAAATGCTAGAACGAATATCTGGCAATGAGTATTATTGTTTTCTTGATGGATTTTCAGGATTCTTCCAAATCCCGATCACACCAGAATATCAAGAGAAGACAACTTTACTTGTCCTTATGGGACTTTTGCCTACAGGAGGATGCCGTTCGGATTATGCAACGCTCCGACGACTTTTCAAAGATGCATCACGGCAATATTTTATGACATGGTAGAAGATTTCATGGAAGTTTTGATGGAAGATTTCTCTGTATTCGGTAATTCCTTCGACCAATGTCTTAATAATTTAGATAAAATGCTCGGTAGATGTGAAGAGACCAACCTTGTACTAAATTAGGAAAAATGCCATTTTATGGTAAAAGAAGGTATTGTTTTGGGGCATAAAATATCTAGGAAAGGGATCGAGGTTGACAAAGCTAAAATCGATGTAATTGCCAAATTACCTTATCCCACAAATGTAAAGGGCGTTAGAAGCTTCTTGGGGCACACTGGGTTTTATCGCAGATTTATAAAAGATTTTTCCATGATTTCCAAACCAATGACCCAGCTTTTAATGAAAGACACTAAATTCGATTTTTCCAAAGATTGTAAAAAAGCATTTAATAAGCTAAAAGAAAGATTGACCACCGCGCCTATCATAATATCTCCCGACTGGAGTATGCCTTTTGAATTAATATGCTGATGATAGTGATTTTGCAGAAGTAGGAGCGTCTTAGGACAAAGAATAGACTGGATATTTAAACCTATTACTTATATAGCAAAACCCTAACGATGAACAAGCACATTTACACCACACGGAAAAAAAGGAACTTCTAGCAGTTGTTTTCTCCTTTGACAAATTCCGCCCTTATCTTATTTTATCAAAAACTGGTTTACACTGATCATTCTGCTTTAAAGTATTTGTTTAGCAAACATGATGCCAAACCAAGGCTTATCAGATGGGTTCTGCTTCTTCAAGGATTCAATATCGAGATAAAAGATAAAAAAGGAGCGGAAAACTTGGACTGTCGATTCAGTTATTAAGGACTAGAGAATCTAAATATAGGGAATTAGCCGAAAGAAGAAATCGCAAGACAATTTCACATGGCATTTGAGATATTGAAAAAACTAAACTAAGATGACGGAAGTAAACCATGGTAATGCAGGATTATGTCAACTATATTTGTTGAAAAAAAGTAGTACCTTCAGAATGGACATCCAGAAAAGAAAAGCGGGGTTCTTCTCTCAAGTAAAGGAATTTTTTTTGGGGACGATCCATACCATTCTAAGATTATGGCCAGACAATTGCTTAATGAGAAGATGCATTTGGCTTGGAAGTGAAATTTTTCTCGAATATTGGCACCAATGCCTGGTCCAAACGGGGGGGACTCATAGTTTGTGCTGTAGTTACAGGTAGAAAAGTTTATGAAGAAAGGATTTCTATTGGTCCCAATATCTTTAGAGATGATTAAAGACTATGTAATTTAGTGCTGACGCATGTTAAGAAAATCAGAGGAACTTTTCATCACGAAACGGGATTGCTAAAAATAATATTCAAAGTATGTGAGGTCTTTGACATTTAGGGACTAGACTTTATGGGACCATTTCCTGACTCAAGGGGTAACAAGTATATCCTAGTTGCGGTAGATTACGTGTCTAAATGGGTTGAGGCTCAGGCTTTACCTACAAATGATGCTCGTGTAGTGATAAAATTTTTAAAAGGGCTGTTTGCCAGATTCAGGGTTCCTAAAGCCTTAATCAGTGATAGAGGAACACATTTTTGTAACTCCCAATTATATAAAGCTGTTGCTTAGAGAAGGTGGTGGACTCATAGAATATTGACAGTATACCACCCTCAGACTAACGGCCAAACTGAAGTCACCAACAGAGCTATCAAACGTATTTTGGAGAGATCGGTCAGATATAACCTGAAAGATTGGTCTAAAAAACTCAACGATGCATTATGGGCCTTCAGAACCACCTACAAGACACTGAAACGATGTAACCCCATTTAGGTATTGGTTTACAGAAATAGCTTGCCATCTTGCCAGTTGGACTTGAACATAAAGCATAGTAGGCACTTAATAATGCAATATGGATCCTCGGAAGCTGCAAAAATTCATTTCATGGGACTTAAACAAGTTAATGAGTTACTGAAGTCCGAGCTGTATGAAAATACTCGAATCTACAAGGAAAGAACTAAGAAATGGCACGACTCTAGGCTCCGTGGAGATAAGGATTTTAAAAATGGAGACAAAGTCTTGTTGTTTAACTCCCGCTTAAAGTTACACCTAGGAAAACTCAAGTCGAAATGGACCGGTCCTTTCATAGTTAAAACCATGTACCCTTATGGAGCAGTCAAAATCATCGACAACGATGGTTCCCCCCCCACGCCCGTTCAAAACTTTAGGTCAATCGTACATAGGTTAAAAAAATACCCACGATAGAAATTTCAACAAGGTGATAAGCGATTCTTAGAGCTCGACACATAAGAAGAAGTGTAAAGATGGAAAAAAAAAAGGTCGACTTAAAGACAGCTTGAAACAAAAGTGTTCCTGGGGAGGACAACCGGGTATTTTAATTGTTTGTCGCATTTTAATTGTTTTTTGCACGATTCTGTCTTTCCAGACACTCTATACAGCATTTCGAACCCCTCTGGATACGGCGTATAGAGCTGTCTGGACATTAACAGTTTTTAAAACTTAATATTTAATTTCCAGTATTTAATCATTTTTACAGGAACAATACGACGTATCCTAGGGTTTGGGATACGGCGTATTGATCCCTGTACAGTTGTGTGTTTAATTGTTGTACCATTGTAGCGAGATAGAAATTGCACTTTACTTCTAATCTTTTATGCTAAGGTCCTTGTGAAGTCTATGATATGGTATATTCTGCCCCATAAGACATGTGTGGGAATTTATCCGGGCATGCTGAGCCGCTAGTTCACACACTTTTGGCTCAATACTCATGTTGGAAAATTATCACGAGCAAAAAATCCAGGGAGTTTTCTGTTCTAATTCTGATTTTCCTTATTATTTAATTGTTTTTTCTATTACTTCTGAGGACGTTGTATAACTTAAGGGGGTGGGGGGGGGTGGAGAATTTAGAACATACTTGTCTTTTGTTTTACAAATTAACATCTTCAGAGCTTAAAAGTGCTTACAACTAGGCCAAAATTTAAAATTCTTTTTTGCATGTCTTTTGTAAAAATCACTAGTTACATTACCTAGCGCACTATAACCCTTGATACATATGGTAAGAATTAAGCCTATTCCATTTCCAATTGTTTACCTTAAAATTCCACAAAATTATGAGTGTGTTGGTGTGTGTGGGAATTTAGAACTTGGAACCCCCCTGGTATATCTACTCGGAGACCGCAATGATTAGTACTATGGATTTAGATAGAGGAACATGTTCAACTGATAAATTTCTAGGATTAAACCAAATGGCCTACATGTCATAAAAATAACTAACCTCACTGGTTAGTTAAATCCCATTTAACCCTTGATTACTCTCATCTTTAGAGTAAAATCCCCTAGAAAAACCTGTTGAGCCATTCCTTTTTTTTCTACACAATATTATATGTTTTGTTACACCTTTGCACCTTAGCTTACTGTGTAGATTAAGCCTATTTTAACAATGTTGCTAGTTGCTTTGTGTAAAGTTTTGTATTTCCTATGTCAAAGTGAAATTTTTCTATCTCTGTAATGGTCGGGAAATTGCATAATGCAATGGGAAAAATATGTAGGTCGTAAGTTTCACTACTTTTGCGATTATGAATCATGTTCGAAGAAGAAATGTTACAAGGAAAAGATTATCTGGATGAATTATGATTGTGAAGACAGTGGAATTAAACCGAGATTTATGATGTATTGTAAAAAAATGGAAAAATGAAAAATGAGAAGGAAGAAAAATAGTCGGTTCAAAAGAAGTTTATACCGAAAGAAACACTTGGAAGGATCGATTATTCGTTGGCACGTTACAAAAATAAACGATGTAAGTTTGTAAAAAAGTGGCGAACCCAACACCAATATACAACTTATTATGTAAACGTATGTAAAGAGCGGGATGTAAGAGAAGTTGACCGTTATGGGAACGCCATCTTAGGTTGTCTTTATCATTTCTATGATCAAGGCGTCAGTCTATATGTTCGAGTCTTATCATGGAACGGTCGAGGGAAAGTTAAGAGCAACAATACCTTATTTGTTGGCTTATTCTATTTGTTTCATAAATTTTGTTTAATATCCATTTTTATTTCCTTTCTTAGCAACTAACCTTAGTGTCTACTCGAACGAGGACTTGTTCGAGCATGCATCTCTATTCCGTCGTTACGCCCATGTTGTGACAACTAAGATTTTAGCAAGTTAGTTGAAGCCTGTATAATTCAGTTTATGTGTGTCATTAAGTGTTTTATGTGTTTTATATGTGTATGA
>BQNB010091688.1:0-26809 GCA_026074375.1 Tanacetum coccineum
ATATATATACATACATACATATACATACATACATATACATACATACATATACATACATACATATACATACATACATATATATATATATATATATATATATATATATATATATATATACTAAAAACATATAGTATTTTATAAAAGATGTGTGTTATATAAAAATTGTTAAAAACTCATTTATATACTCGTAAAATGTCAAAAATTATGCATAGTATACATAACAACAAATAGTTTTTCGCACAAGTAAAATTTGCGACAATCTTTAAATATGATATTAACTTATCATTATTCATCAACCTCACCTTATAACTAATCTTGGGATAATGGAACACACTATTTAAATATTTATTCATTTTCTTTTAATTGAGTGTTCGTGAGGGTCATGAAAGATTTCGAGAATATATCAATTTATTATTCAAATTATGATTGATATCTTTATTGAATCTAATTGACAAGTTTTCGTGTATGGACATGAAATCGGATTCTTATTTGTTTAGTTTCAAAAATATATCAAAACATAACAAAATATATCATCTTGGATCTACATAACTCAATCACACTTGATTGATATGAAAATAATTACATCCTTTTCTAGATGAAAAGAATATGCATCGGATCATAACTCACACTTGTGTTGATGATGTCATATTGAGTCTACTTATCCAATGACTGTGTTCCAAATATTATACTAATATCTTTAATACATGCATAAAATACACAATGAAGTAAGATTGATGATTTGGATGTTTCGTCCAAAATATTCAAGCAATTTACATTGCAATGCAATTGGTAAATATGTCATTTCCGAAAAACCAAACACGAGGAAACTAACAATATATGTAAACTTTTCTCATACAACATAAAATCACAACTCATAGCTAAAATTCACTTTTAACTAAAATTTTAAAATAAAAATAATATTCTTGTTTATTCACCTAGGATAACATGATGTTTGGGAAACATTATGTTTAAAGATTTTATGGACTTATCACATCAAACGATTGATAAATGATAATATATATCCTATGCATCTTATTTTCTTCGTAGCATAAATGGTTGTGTAACAAGAGAATACGCTACATATAATTTGAAAAATATAAGTTATTAGAATTGAAAAATAACCTATCAAAGTATGTATCAATGCATAAACAAGAAAAAATACATTTATTTAATTAATACAACATTGATAAGAATAATAATTTTAGAAAAGCATATTTGTTTAAAAATAAAATAAAATATGTCTCTTTTCAATCATTTATCATTAAAGAATCACAAACTCAATTAAGATCAATAATATTGATGAGATTCATTTCACATGACATGAAGTGGAGAATTCTTAAAACACTCTCAATATAACATATCTGTCATTGTCACAAATAAGCACATCTTTTGGCTTTTGAAAAACCAAAAGTGTTAAATATCACATGTGACAACTGCACATGTAAGATGACTAAGTATAAGACTTCCATTAAATCAAGAAATATGTAATCGCAATATGTAATCGAAACCAAACAACCTATAGATCTTGAACAAAAGATTAAAACATCTTGCTTACGCTTATCTTAGAATTCCGCACATCTTGATTAGGATTATGTGAACCGAAATTAAAGTATGTTAGTTGAGTCATGTTAGGCCCTCTACGAAAAGATAATACAAATTTTATCTTTGCTACACTTCATTAGGCAAATATAAGAATTCTATTTTGTCTAACATAAGAATGACTACTGAAGAATCTATTGCACTAGAAATTCAATTTGACCTAACGATTGAACTTCTTCCAAGAGTAAAGTTGGGTTCGGTGTATAACCCACAAAAATGGTCGTGTTTAGCCTGAATTGAGCACCACTAGTAATAGTCTCATATTCATTCTCTAATTTGATTAAATGGCTCTTCCTAAATATGTCTAATGATAGTCTACATCGATAGACTTTTTATCTCATTAGGAGTACACACTAAGCACGTAGAAATTAGGCTTCTCCTTAGTCAATCTAGACACAATGCACCTCACATATGTGCTTTAATGTTTCAAGATGATTACTTGTTCACATGTAATGTAATTATATGTCTTCATGATCATGATGCTCAACGTTTAATTGCTTAGATATTAAATGCATGTCCACTATAAAGGCATTTGTCTTTTTCTAGCAATTTAGATAAAATATTTCTTAGTTTATCTAAATGATACATGCTCCTAAATGCTAAATGCTAACATGTTTCACATGACGATTACATTTAAAATTATCTTGTTTTGTATGCGTCATTTTACATGACTTACATGTTAATTGTACACCTACACTATATTAGCTTAATATATGACAATTAACGTTTAAATGCCATAGAGTCTTACACATTAATCTCGTTGATTATTGTGTCGATACATGCTTAGATAAACTTATATGCCTATATCTATGTCTTATGCATCTAGGTATATATTTTCTCACACTAGAATATTTTTTTGCGCGTCCGTGTCACAAATCTAAAAAGTCAAAAGAGTCGTAAAATGGTCTTATATCTCCTAGAGTCTTCACCCACACATTCCTTTAATCATCATCTCGCCTTCTTTTAAATAATCCACTCTTTTGTCAAGGAAAAGTCAGTTATATATCTAACACTCCTCCAAGTAGGTTTGACAACTTAAATATTTCATCTAAAATATTCAAGTATCTTTAACTTGCGATCGCAAACGTTAAAGGTCATATCTGAAAATTCATATTCAAGCCTTTTAGCAACATATGTTAAAATGCTTTTCCTAAAGCTAAAATCTTACATCAACCTTCGTGTGACAAAGGTCTTACGAGTTTCTACATAAGTGATTTGTAGCCTCTTTAATATACACACCTTAAGACTAAGTACTTTTACTTCTGTTAGTCCTTTCCATCCCCCTAGGAATGTCACGATGGTTTATCGTCATGCTCACCTCATACACAACGAGGATCGAACATTATCCATCGATCTTAGGATAGAAAACTCATCAAAATTCGTTTTTATTTCCTTCGCGACAATACCCAAAAGGAAATATCTTCATCGAAAAAGTTTTTTCGAAAGACAACATCGCCGACATCCTCACCAAACCACCCAAACGTGAACCTTTTTAAGTCTAGGTCTAGGAATGATGAAACAAATCTCATAAACGTGTCATTCTCATTTTAATAGTCTTGTTACTATTATTCCCTTGATGTACTTACTGCTATTGGACTTGATTGTTTTTGCGATCAATCATTTAACGTCCACGTATGTTGATGCTTATTTTGCAATTCAAATATAATGGTTGTTAACAAATTACAAAGCATCAGTTCATGGAACGTGTTGCTTAGCTCTCATAGCTAACCTTTAACTTGTATTCATGTTTGTGGTGTATGAATTTTAGGTTATCAGAAGTGTCAGTCAGTGGTCTGGTGGAACAAGCTAAACTGAAGACAACATTCATAAAGCTTATTGTTATCTTATTGTAAAGGCAGAAAAGTTTGTATAGATTGAGGTAACTCAAAGGAACCCAATTGGATAATTACATCAAGATCTTCATATTTATTACTTTTGTTTTCTTTTTAAAGCATGAAGAACCTATCATGGTCAATATATCTTAAATGCTAATCCTTTTATGTTTATAGTTTTAGTTTTTCATATCTCTTTCATTTGCTCACAAGTTAAGGCTGTGACAACCCGGGAATTTCCGTTGAATAAGTTAGCCGTTTTCGTGTAGTAATTTGAATTTTTAAAAGTTTCGTTAAGCTTTTCCGTTTAACCGGGAAGTTGTTTCGTTATTATCTGAGAATCGTCGCCGGGAGCGAACCGGGACACCAAACATTGTAGTATTTTGGCAATAGCCACGTTTTTATGTTTTAAGGCAATGTTTAAAATTTCGTAATTTTTCGTGATGCCGTTACTCGTTTCGTTATTTACATGATACGTGTTTTGATTTATATCTTTACTTGTGCATGGTATCTTTTGAAATTAAATACAAGCTTGCATGATATTCTGAGAAAGTTGGAAGCCATTTGGTCCCCCCTTTGGTCTTGTAACCGATTATGTATGTATGCATGCATAGGGTGCCAAAATTTTGAATAATATTCCTAGACAAACTTGCATGGTTTATGGTACTAGCAACTTTGTGATTTGTGGATCAAATTGGTCCCCTTTTGCCTTGTCCCCTCCTAACCCACGACACACACTAGGTGTGTGTGTGTGTGTGGCTTTTGTTGTGTATACAACATTGGGTTATATAATCCATCTTATATTCATTTGTTCATTCATAACACACACATACTTGCATCTTGAGTTTTTCCCTCTTCTCCTTTGTTCCTTAACCCATAAAAACACAAACAACTATACATAAAAAAATCCATATATTTTTCATCTTTGATCAAAAACACTTGAAGATTTATTGAAGGTTTGATCATTTGTATCATCCGGGTATTTGTTAAATAAAATTTGTTATTAATCTTTGTTCACCATCCAAATCTTCTAATTTTTGTAAGTCTTCAAATTCTCAAATAACTTGTACTTTCATACTTCTTATGACGTATACATACTAGTTGTACAATTCATTTTCTAAAAACAAAGGTTTAAAAACTATATAAACCCTAAAAGGTTATTTTCGTGTGGTTTATAAATAAATATAAGGAAATCCTAGTTTTGTGATGATGGTTATTTTCGTGTAATAAAAATGATATGCTATAGTTCATTTTGTTCGGCTCATGTTTAATAAGCTTTTGGAAAGCTTATTTTGATTATCTTGAGCTTATTAGGGCTTATATTTGGTTCGGCCAAACTAGAAAAGAAAGAAGAAATATTTGTTTAGCTTATTTTGGTTTGACTTATATTTTATTAGCTTATTTTCTAGCTTATTTTGAAAGGACAAACGATAAACTTATTCGACTTAATAAATAAGCTCGAATATACTTTATTAGGGCTTATAGCCGCGTCCCACATACAAGACCCAACACCATGAGCTTATTTTTGAGCTTATATGGTTCGGCTTATTATACTTGGCTTATTGTGAGCTTATTGATAGCTTATTTTTAGGTCACGTGTTTATTGCTTAATGCTTTGCTTATCGGATTAAATGGATAAGTAAAACTACATTTTCGGACTTAACGGGCCAAGGCCCAACATAAATACAAAACACCAAGGCGTAAAGCTACGGTGTAGCTTATTGGATAAGTTCGCGAATAGCTTATTTAATAGTATACGATTTAGATGCGTTACGTTTAATTATTTTTAAACGTTGGACGTTGCAAATAATAATGGATTTGATGATGTATAATTTGTAATTATGAAAAGTGGATTGAAAGTGGTTTGAAAATGGTTTTAAATAAAGTCTAAGACTTTGGAAAAACGTGTAAACACGAACGGGTCATGCCGAAATTTTTATAAATCACTATACTTAGTAAATACTAGAAAACGTACATGGTAAAGTGAGATACGAGAATTTAAATTAAGTGACGAACAATATATATATAAAAATATATATAAAATATATATTTTTACTTAGACGTTATATATCTATGTAATATTAAAATACATATTATTTCTACCCATTTACTTACGGAAACATTTTATTACTACACGATCACAAACGTTAATTTTTAGATATATATTAACAAAAGTACACTAGTATACACCTATGCATTTTCCATAAATTCACTTCGATCCGATATTAAATCAAACGTCCATTTCATAGGTTGCTTTCGTATATCGTCGTTCGTTACCGAGTGAATTATTTCTAGACTATTCACTACCTCAATTCACTAAATCAAGGTGAGTTCATAGCCCCACTCTTTTACTCGTTTTGAATAAATGTTTTATAACTTGAGGTGAGAAACATTGCTTGTTTTTAAAACTGGACACAAGTACTATACGTAAGATTTCCCTATTTACGTGTTGCCTAAGTAGCGTTTAGACCACTAATTGCCCAAACTATCATGAACTGCCAATTTTTTGACCGGAGGACCGGTTGAGGGAGCGCGAGTGAATAAATAGATCTACTGGGACTAATTATCCCTATCCGGGTGAGTAGCGCTCACTACCCACGAGGCTCCCGATAAACGGATATATGTCATATCGAAACTGGTTAGGTGGTCTTTGGTCGGACACCTGTAAGGGCAAGCAAATACTTATAGCAATGTGCATGCTATCTTTCATTATTAGCTTCAGTGTCATGAGCTTAGTGCAACGTAAATACCTTTTTATGTGAAGTTGTATCTATTATAACCGTCGCATATGTTTTGATATCTTGTGGTCCACTGTAACATCGTTTGAACTAAACCTATGAATTCACCAACTTTATGTTGACGTTTTAAGCATGTTTTTCTCAGGTGCTAAGCATGGAAGTTGTTGCTTGAACTATATGAAGTCTATTTCTGGGCCAGTTTTCCAAATTTTATCCATGATTATCTTAAATACCGTTGTTGAACTCATTTAAGCTTCCGAGTGTTGTCTTTTTAATCTTTTAAATTTGATTGATGTAAACTTATTAATATTTTAAATTTATGCAACGGTGTTTATTTTTCAAACGTACCCTTAGAGGTCGTTCTTTATGCTTTGTACTTGAGATATCCGATGAACGTCACGCCTCCGGACGCTAAATCGGACGGGACCCTATTTGAGGGTGTGACATCATATGACCTAGTCATTTTCCATGGGGAGCACCCGTGTTATTCATGAAGAAGAAGGATGTTTCTTTTCGCATGTGTATTGATCATAGGGAGTTGAACAAATTAACTGTTAAAAACCGTTATCCACTCCCTAGGATTGATGACTTGTTTGATCAGTTACGAGGAGCGTGTCCTTTCTTAAAGATAGATTTTCGGTCAGGTTATCATCAGCTACGAGTGCATGAGGATGCCATTCCAAAGACCGCATTTCGAACGAGATACAGACATTTTGAGTCTACGGTTATGCCTTTTGGGTTAACCAATGCACCAGCGGTTTTCATGGACTTAATGAACCGGGTTTGCAAACCGTACTTAGGTAGGTTTGTCATCGTATTCATTGATGGCATTCTGGCCTACTCAAAGTCGAAAGAGGAACATGAAGTTCATTTGAAGTTAGTGTTGGAGTCACTGAGGAAGGAGAAGTTGTATGCTAAGTTTTCTAAGTGTGAGTTTTGGTTGGAAGAAGTGCATTTTCTTGGTCACGTGGTCAACCATAACGTATTCACGTGGACCCGAGTAAGAGTGAGGCAGTGAGGAATTGGATGATTATTCTTAGGATTGGCAGGTTACTACCGACGTTCATTGTAATTTTTTTTAGATTGTTGAAACCCCTTACTTCCCTAACTGAGAGGAATCAGAAGTATGAGTGGAGCGTAGAACAAGAAGAGGCTTTTCAGACTTTGAAGAATGATTTGTGTGTTACTCCGATAAAGCGAATGTAGTGGGCGATGCATTAAGTAGAAAGGAGAGAGTGAAATCAAGACGAGTAAGAGGAATGATACTGGCAGCCCAAAGTGAGGCGTTCAAGCAAGAGAACGTACTCGCAGAAAGGCTACATAGTTTAGATCAACAGATAGAAAGAAAAGGAGACGAGAGTTTGTACTTTAAGGATCGAATTTGGGTTCTATTGGTGGGAAGTGTAATGGATGAGGCCCATGCATCAAGGTACTTGGTACATCCGGGAGCGGATAAGACGTACTATAACCTTGGAGACATGTATTGGTAGCCACGTGTAGAAAAGGATATAGCTACCTATGTTAGCAATTGTCGGATTTGTTTAAGGGGTGAAGGCTGCAATGTCAAAGACTTTTGGCTTGCTGCAACAGCCTGAGATACTTGAGTGAAAATGAGAAAGAATCACCATGGATTTTATCACTAAATTTCTAAGATCAAAGTAGTGAGTATGATGTGATTTGGGTGATGGTCGATAGACTAATCAAGTTAGCTTATTTACTAGCTATACAAGAAGATTGCAAGATGTAAAGTTGGCAAGGATTTATATTGATGAGATAATAGTAAGGAATGGAATTCTGGTGACGATCAGATCATATTGAGATGGATGATTTATCAAACGCTGCAGAAAGTGTTAGAGACGCGATTGGATTTGAGTACTGCTTAGCATCCTCAAGCAGATAAACAAAGGGAACGTATGAATCAGACTTTGGAGGATATATAAGGGCATGTGTTATCTATTTTGGTGGTAGTTATCAATTAAGCATTAAGTGTGCTCCGTTTGAAGCTTTGTATGGTAGGAAATGTAGGTCACCTGTTCTATGGGCAGAGATTAGAGAAAGTAGCTTGATTGGACCTGAGTTAGTACTAGAGATGACAGATAAAGTGGTATTGATTAAGGAAAAGCTTAAAGCGGCGATACATCGTCAAAAGAGCTATGTTGATTTTAGGCGTAAGCCGTTTGAGTCTGAGGTGAGAGATCGTGTATTGTAAAAGGTGTCGCCTTGGAAGGGCGTAGTGCGTTTTGGAAAGAAGGGAAAGTTAGCACCAAGATATGTAGGACCGTTTAAGATCCTTGAAAGGATTGGCCTTGTAGCGTATAGGTTGAGGTAACCAGAGGAGTTGAGTAGTGTGTATGACACATTCCACGTGTCAAATTTGAAGAAGTGTTTGGCGAATGCTAATTATGTTTTGCGGTGGCTAGTTGGAATGTGCCATTTGAATGAGATAAGGGTGACAAAAAACTCTTCGTTTTATTGAGGAACCTGTGGAGATAATGGACATGAAGTATTAAGAGTTTAAAGCATAGTAGGATTTTGCTTGTGAAAGTTCATTGGAATTCAAAGCGTGGTCCCGAGTTCACTTGGGAGCGCAAAGACCATATGAAGTCTAAGTATCATCGGTTATTTGTTGATCGTGCTGTTGAATCGGCTAGTTAAATCTCGGACGAGATTTCCTTAAGGATGGGGATAATGTGACAACCGTGATTTGAGCAAGTTAGTTTAAACCTTTAGAAATGGCTAAGAGTTCATTTTTATGTGTGTAAGTGTTGTGCTATGTGAATTTATGTGGGCTAAGTGAGTTAATTATGTGCTTGATATCATTTTGAGGTGTATGGGCATCTCATTTTGAGTGTGTTTGAGTTTGGTGTTAAGTATTCCATTCGTTCACGTGTGGTGATAATGGATATGAAAGACGTGTGCATGCATTGCTACGTCAATACTTGGTTTTAAGGATTAAGCGTTTATAGGAAGTGTGTGATATGGGAAAGGAATAATGTGGTTGAAATATGGAAGTTGGTAGTAAACTTTCCATATATAAAAAGTGAATTTAGAAATAAAAAGTTATTTTTAGAAAGTAGTTTATAAGCAAAATGGTTTACCAAATTAGCTTAAGTTTTTATAAAAACTTAAGGCATTGAAGATGATTAATTAACTAATAAAAGATAAAAAAAAAATTTATACATGAATAGTAAATAAGAATTTGTATAGGAAAATATATAAAAAATTAATTAATTAAAAAAGGAGGTGATTGGATCGGTTTAAAGAAAGAAAAAGAAAAAAATAGGAAACAAATCTGATTACAATTAGGATTTTAGGTAATATAAATATAAAATAAATAAATCCCTAAATCACTTTTTCTCTCCTCTTTTTCCCTGTGATCGACCGAATCTCCAAGAGAAGAAAAAAAAAGATTTTTTTTAATCAAGAACGAGTTTGTGATTAAGTTATTCAAGAATCAAGGTTTAGGTATGTTTCAATTAAGTTTTTGTTTAATTTTCTTTAAATCATGTAACAATTATTAAGATGGATAATTAAAGTTTTATAAAATCTGTAAATTAATATAATTAAACTAGTTAATAATTATTAGGGATGAATTATAAGCATGATGATGTATTCGGTTAGGTTTAGAGTGCGTTAGAACTTGATTTAGGTTTGAGCAGAATTTAGGGCTGTGTTATTTCGTGAATATCTAGATGTTAGAAGCATGAATTGATGTGATTCCGGTACCTATGATGTAGCTCAGAGAGTCTAGTTTCCAGAACATCCGGCCTTAAAAGTTTTTAAGGTCGGGAAGTCATTCAAATGTTGGTTACAAGAAAAGTTGTCAAAGCAATAAATTCGGGTCAGATTTAAGTTAGATTACGAGGTGTAAAACCCCTACTTAAAATTCGAATTAGGATTAGAAAACCTACAGTAGTTTAGTTCTATGTGTCTATTAAAAATCCCCCCAAAGGAGAGCTTCTGATTTGGAGTCTAAGTATAGTTTTTAGGTCCAAACTTTTTAGTGTTCGTTCAGATCCGAAACTGAGTAGTTAAAAGTTTGATTTTATTTGGGGCACTTAAGAGGGGAAATAAATTAGTGGAAAAATCGTGGAGATAATAAACTCATGATATTGAACTTGTGATTTCTGGTAAAATTTATAAAGGTCAGTAGGTGTGGTTTAGGAATAATAGTAGTGTACACAAAAATTTATGTGTATTCGGGTAAATTGTTTTGAACATGAAAAAGTGTGTAAAATAAAAATTGGGTAAATGTTGGGCATGGTGTCGGGGTGACCCATGAGGGTAAATAAACACCTTATACATCCATCATATGATTGTTACATGTGCTTAAGCTTTTGGCTTAGTAGCGTGTAACACGTGTTATTTTGTTGTTTAGTGTGTGCGAGGATTTTGGGAATTGCTTTAGCATCAGGTGAGTTTCATAGCCCTTTTTTCTTATGTTTTTTTAAGGTGAAAATGATGCTATGAGTTTAAATGTTTAGTTGTTGTGATATGTGTTAGATGTTATGTTTGGTGCGCTCTATGGCTTGTGTCCTTTACTTTGTGTTCAATGGGGAGTCGTTTATGTGGTAAGCTCCTGGCTTTGGGTTCAGTTGGAGGGTTTATGTGGTACGCACCATGGCTTTGTGTTCAATGAGGCGTTTTGAAGGGTATGGAGTTCGGTTGGTGGAGTGGTGTTTACTACTCAATTCAAATCCAACTGTAAGGGTTGATACTAATACTACTAACCTTTGTATTGTTCCGATCGGAGGGTAGTGAGCTACCCATGACCCTTTTGTGAGTGATGTGATGTATACGTGGACTGCGGGACACGTATGGTTGTTATGAATTGTTTTAGTAATCGCAACAATTGTTTGAAAGGTTTTGTTATGTGTTTAAACTATAACTCTCACCAAACCATTGTGTTGACTTTTTAAAGCATCATTTTTAGAGTGAGCATCATGAGGATGTTAAGGCTAAAAGAAGGAGTGGTTAGAAAGACTGTAGGAATGCATTTGGAGTTTGCTCTTGAGTTTTGTTCGTGTTTGTTGCATGGATTCTTTTGAATGCTATTTGATTTTATTAGGTTCGTAAGTCATGAGTCATTTGTATTGATGACGACCTTTTGTTCATTTACTACAAGACGCCGTGCGGTTTCCTTTTGTTTTTTGGTATTGTCATGGACACATTTGTGTGCTTTTATATTTAGTTATGCATTTAGTGATTCTCTATTGTTGACACCATTGTGTTGTGATGATATCCATGATGTTACGCCTCGTGTTTTCGCCTTGGCGGGGTGTGACATAAGGGATTCAAAGGAGAATCCATGCTTGTTGATAAGCTCCGCTAAAATCAACCGATCACGCAACAAGAGGTACAATAATTGTTATTTCTTGATTAATTATTTTATGACATAGGGTCCATCGTTGGTGGCTGTTATCACGCTGAGTTTTAAAATACATTTTATATTGTTTTAGCTGTTAAAACAACAGTTAGAGGAGTTTAGGTTTGGTTAAAAGTTGGGTCTAAAGTTCAGTTTAAGCCGACTAAACAAGTTTATCAATTTGTCTCAAAAAATAATGGTGCTAGCTCAAGTAGTACTAAGAAGCAAGCTAGATTGACTAGACAAGAGGCAGGTACTTATAACTCGTTTGATGCGCTTAATACAGTTGAAAACGATGATGAGCTTGGTAGGAATGAGGGAATTCAAAAGTTGGCTAAGAATGGGGTCAATTCTGGCGTCGTTGGTTTCTGCTGCTACTAGGACTTCGTCGAGGTATTTGGTTGTCCAATACTCCTTGGTACTGCGGTTTAATACCTAGAAAGAAAAATACTGGATGGAAAACTTGTGCTTATGGATGATGATGAGAAGCCGAAAGAACCTAGTAAATCAAACACGAGCATGGGGTGGAGTTTGGGTGTGATTGTGTGTGAATTTTGTTTTGATGTTATAAGGTGTTCTTGTTGCTGATTGTGATGTGTTGGTTCTGATTGTTGAAGTGAAAGTTAAGTGTTTGAATCTGTTTGTTGTATGTTCTTGAATCTGTTTTTGCTGTTTTCCTGTTTGTGGATATAAATCTGTGTGCTGTGTTGTGCTTGAAAAGTTTTTCTTTTTTTGTGAGTATTTGTGATACTGTGTGGGGTGCGTGAATTACTGTTTGTGATTTTTGAACCCTGAATGAATGCTCTGATGATTTTGTGATGTGTGATATTTTGATGATTGTCTGTGAAACTCTGTGAAATTTGTGTGATTTTAAACTTTTCTTTGATGTTGAATTCTTCTGAAATTTTCTTGTATTTTTTTTGGTCTTGAATTTATTTTTTGTTGTGATTGTTTGATTTTTGAAGTGTATGCTTGTGTTGACCTCCTGCTGAATGTCTGTTGTGCTGCTTTTGTGAATGGGTGTCCTGAATTTATGAATTTATATGTTGGTTATTTGAACTGTGAGGAAAGTGTCTTGTTGAAAGTGTCTGATTGTATTTCGTTTACGAGTTGTGTCTTGTTTTTGATATGTTGTGAAACTTTCTTCTTTTTTTTATTCATTACTGAACTGCCTGAAGTGAGTGATATATGATTGTTTTTTGTCTTTGTGATTGTTGTGGAACTTGTGGAAAGTTGGCTTCAAATGAATCTGTGTGAAGTGTTGAAAAACGTTATTGCTGTTGAACTGGTCCCTGTTTTTTGCTGCCTTGATCTGCATTGTGCTTTGAATTTTATCTGGGTTGTTCTTATCTTGCTGATGCTGATTTGTTGTGACTGTGTTGTTTGAACTTTTTTATGACTGTTGATGTTTTTTTATTTTGTAGTTGACTTTTTCTGATTGAATATTTGGTTTGTGAGGAGTTTGTTATTGGTCTGATTGTGATTGTTTGCTTGTGTTTTGATGTCTGATTGTTCGATTGAAGTGAGTTATGACGGCTCTGAAATTGTGTTCCTTCTTGTTGCTTGAACTTGTCTTTGATAAGTCTTGAATTTGTTTGGAAATTTTATTTTTGTTGAGTTGGTGCTTTTGTTTTGTGAAAGTTGTTTCCGTGTTCTGGTTTTGATTTTTGTGTTTTTTTGTGTTCCTATGCGTGTTGATTGAATATTCGTTGGTTTCTGATTGTTGAATTTTTGGATGGCTGAAAAAAATGATGTGATTGTTGCCCTTGAATTGTCTTTCTCTTATTCTGTTCTGTGAAAATGGCTGATAGAATCTGTGACCTGATAGTTGACATTCTGGAATCTTGTTGCGTGACTGTGTGAAATGGGTAATTGATATTGTTTATTGTGATGTTTGATATGTGTCTGTTTATTGGAATTTTCTCTTTAATTTTTCGTAACTTCGTATGTTTAAATGAAAGTTTTTTGTCTCTGATATCGTTTGTGAGGTATTAAATTTGTTTTTGATTTTTTTGATTATTGTGCCTGAATACTGTTTGTATTGTTGCCTGCTTGATTGTCTGCCTTGATACTTGATGTTGACTGAATCTGAATTTCTTTTGTTGGAACGTTTTTTGAATGAACTGGTTTTTTGTGAAGGTCCTGTTTGTCTTTGTGAGTGTTGATATGAATTGTTGATTCCTGTGTGCCTGAAGTTGATTGAATTTTGGATGACTGCTCTTGTGTGGGGTTTGAATTCTATTTGTGACTCGTTGCTGTGATGTGGTGCTGAAGAGTTTTGACTGTTGTCTGAATTTGTTTGTGAATTTTCGTTTGATTTATGACGCGTGAAAATGATTTTTTTCTGTGTTTGCTGTCTTGTGCCTGTAATTTGGTTGTGAGTTGCTTTCTTGTCTGCTGAATTGATCTGGTGCTTGAATTTATTTCCTGTGTGTGCTTTGATTTGGAATATTGAATTGTTTTGAATGATTTTTTGATGTTGAATCCTTTTGTGATTTGTTTTGAACCTGAATGCTTGAGCTTGTCTGAGTTTTTTGTTGAATTTTTACTTGTCTTTGATGAAGTTGATCGACAATTTTTGAATTGGAAATCTTCTTTGCTGAAGTTTGAAATATTTTAGAATTCTGTGATATGCTTTGTGATTTTTGTTTTTGCCTTCGGTTTCTTGCTTCTGTGAAGTCTTTTGTGTAGAATCCTTCTGGTTTTGTTCATTCTTTGATTACCTCTTGATTTGCCATGAAGGGTGTGTGACTGTGTGACTTTTTGTTTTGAAATTTATGGACCTGGTTTGTTTTGAATTTGTGCTGTGTGTTCGATCACATGCTTGCTCGACTATATTGAATATGAGAGTCCGATGAATTATTGATTTTGTTGATTGCGATTCTTGAGATTGTGATCTTGTTGTATTCTTTGTTTGCAGGGTTTTGTTGAATGATTTTGTGATGAAGTGAATGCCTTTGTATTGTGAATATGCTGATGTCTATGATTGTTTGTGAGGTATGCTGATGATTATGTTTTTGTGGTGGTTGAAATGAAGTTTGTGTTTGATTTTGATGAAATAGCTGTGTGCTATGTGATTAATTATGAAGTCTTTGCTGTGAATCTGATGCCTGAATGTTTTTGAAATTGTGAATTTTATTTGTGTGCTTGTGAATGTTTGATGTCGTCTTGATGTTCTTGGGCTATGTCTGCTGTGATCTTCTGATTTGTGCTGCAATTGAAGTGAAACTTTGAAACTTTATTATATTTTGAATTGTACTGTGATTTTTTTTACTTTTGACTGTTGAAGGTTTTATCCCTTGGTGATTGAATGCTTGTGTGAGGTTTTATGTTTGGATGCTGGAATGCTGAGTTTTTTCCTTGTTTGCGTATGATTGATGTGAATGAAAATTTGTTCTTTTGCCTGATGCTGATCTGTGGATTTCTTGTGATGATCTGCTGTGATTATATTTTTTTTGGCTCTATTTTCTGGACTTGTGTGTTGTGTGTGTTTTGTTATGTGAATTTGACTGAATTTGCTGAATGAATTATTGATATTGATTGCTTGAAAGATTTTTTTGATGATTGTGGTGACCTTGATTTTGTCTTTGCTTTGGGGGGAACAAAGGTTTGTCTGTGAAATGAACTTGGTTTGTGTGTATGTATTCTTTGTGCATCGAATGTGTGTTTGATGAACTTGATTTGTTGTGACTTGAAGGTGATGTGATTGTGATTTTAATAATGTGCTTTTTGTTGACTGTAATAATGAAGATCTGATGATGGCTCTGAGGTATATTTATACATTGTTCTGTTTGTGATTTGAATTTTGAACTATTCTTGTTTTTGTTTCTGAATTTTTTTAGTTTGTTTTTATGTTCCTGATGTGTGAATAATTTATGAAATCTGTTGAGTAAGATTCTGAAGTTTCTGTTGTATTTGAATCTCTGATGAATTATTGATCTCTTTTGTTGAACTGAAGTTGATCGATTTAATTATGTTTTATTGAAGTCTATTTGGATAAAAATGTGTTGAAAGTGGAATATGTTTTGTTTTTTGATTTGTGAATGTGTTGTGATGTGAGATGTGTTGATTAGAATGATGTCATTCTTTTTGTTGATGTTGCTCCTGACTTTATAAATCGTGAATTATCTCTGTCATTTTCTGTTCTTGATGCTGAATTGGTGTGTGTGTGACTTGTTGTATATTCTCCTTGTGAATTGTGTGTGATTTATGAATTCTTGACTCTATGGATTGACTGCTGATGGAAGTGATTTTATAGTAGTATGTGTATTCTGATTGAATTTGAAGTCATGGTTTTTGTCTGATTTATTCATGAGTGTGTGCTTGTGATTTTTTTCTGGAATTTTCACCTGAATTGATTTATATTGTTGCGTGTTGATTTTGTGCCTGAAATTTTCAATTTGTGATTGATTGAGTACTTTGTTGATGAATTTTTTCTGTTGACTGAACATGTGTGAATTCGGTGAGGGATGGTGAATCTTTTGTTTTATGAATTTTGAATGAACTGGCTGATCTTGGTGAAAGATTTAATGTTTTTGTGAATTTTTTGATTTGCCTTTGTTTTTGCTTTTGAAGTTTTGTTTTGATTTGATGATTTCTTTGAATTGAATTGTTTCTTCTTGACAATATGTTTGAATGATTTATTTAAGTGTGTATCTTCGTTGCTGTGTGGTGAATTGTTGCTGAATTTGTTGATTGCTGTTTGAAGTGATTGTATTTTTGCTTGATGAATGTGTCTCTTTGATTTCTTTTGTGTTGCTTGTGCATGATTTGGTTGTGTAAAAAAATTTTTGACTGAGTAATGTGCTGAAGGTTCTCTTCTTTTTCTCCTGAATTGTGGTGAAGTTTTTTTGTGTGTTTCTGTGAGTTCTGAATTTGTTATGTTGAGATTGTGATGAATGATTATTGATATTGATATTGTGAAGTTGACTATTGTGTTAAATTATGTTAGGGGTGCTTTTGATGTTGAATTTTCCTGTATGTGAATTGTGATGTTGGTTGAAGTGATGTGATGTATACGTGGACTGCGGGACACATATGGTTGTTATGAATTGTTTTAGTAATCGCAGCAATTGTTTGAAAGGTTTTCTTATGTGTCTTAAACCTATGACTCTCACCAACCATTGCTAGAAAGACTGTAGGAATGCATTTGGAGTTTGCTCCTGAGTTTTGTTCGTGTTTGTTGCATGGATTCTTTTGAATGCTATTTGATTTTATTAGGTTCGTAAGTCATTTATGTCTTTGTATTGATGAGACCCTTTTGTCATTAATACAAGACGCCGTGCGGTTTCTTTTGTTTTTTGGTATTGTCATGACACATTGTGTCTTTTATATTTAGTTATGCATTTAGTGATTCTCTATTGTTGACACCATTGTGTTGTGATGATATCCATGATGTTACGCCTCGTGTTTCCGCCTTGGCGGGGTGTGACATAAGGGATTCAAAGGAGAATCCATGCTTGTTGATAAGCTCCGCTAAAATCAACCGATCACGCAACAAGAGGTACAATAATTGTTATTTCTTGATTAATTATATAAGACATACGGATCCATGTTGGTGGCCTTTTCCGCTGAGTTTTAAATACATTTATATATGTTTTAGATGTTAAAACCCAACAGTTAGAGGAGTTTAGGTTGGTTCAAAGTTGGGCTCTAAAGTTCAGTTTAAGCCGACTAAACAAGTTTATCAATTTGTCTCAAAAAATAATGGTGCTAGCTCAAGTGGTACTAAGAAGCAAGCTGGATTGACTAGACAAGAGGCAAGTACTTCTAACTCGTTTGATGCGCTTAATACGGTTGAAAACGATGATGAGCTTGGTAGGAATGAGGGAATTCAAAAGTTGGCTGAGAAGGGGGTCAATTCTGACGTGGTTTCTGCTGCTCATAGGACTTCATCCGAGGTATTTGGTAGTCCAATACTACCCTCTAGCACTGAGGATTAATGACCTAGAAAGAAAAATGCTGGATGGAAAACTTGTGCTTATGGATGATGATGGGAAGCCGCAAGAACCTAGTAAATCAAACACGAGCATGAGAGGGGCTGAAGTCACAAGTAAGGCTGCTACTGAACCTACATTAGTGGCTGTTGAAGCATGTAATATGCGTGCAAAAAAGGTTGATGATCTAGTCAATGCGGATAGTGATAGTGAATTGAACGGGTGTTGAATGAAACTACAAGTTCTATAGCATCAACGAGTTTCAAGGTTAACAAACGCTCTAAAAGTGATAGTGGTGTAGGAAATAAGAGCTTGTATTAAAGATGAAAAAAGACTCACAATGAAGACCCGTACGATGATGATGACTTTGATGACTGTGGTTTAACTGATGCTCATATGAAATAAGTTAATGCATTTTATATCAGTCTTCGTGGTCAATTTAGATAGCGTATGTAAGTCTCATTAGTTTGGCATGTCATTTTTATGATAGATTAAGTTTAAAGCACCGTTGGTGCATTTGTTTCGTCTGAGTTTGGGCTAAGATGTAGGATTCACTTACATCCTTTGTACTAAACTGTTTTTAACGTAATAATATATTAAAAAATCCTTTAAAAAGTTATCTTGTAAAGACTTTTTCATTTGACCAGATTATTTTCACTAACTTTCATCTTTCAAAAGCCTTTTGTTACAAAACTTCTCTCATGTAAAGACGTTTTCCAAAAGCTTTTCTCATATAACTTACTTACCAAGCTTTTGTAGGTAACTTCAAATGCTTCAAGTTCAACAAGGTATTTTTGCTAAAAGTTTTTAAACACTTTTCTCTTACAATGAACAAGTCATTTGGATCATATTAAAAATAGGAAAGTATTATTATTACTCAAATTGATATTTGCATCCCAAAATAACGTAACACATCTTTTCAAATGTGGTATTTATTTTGTACTAGTTTATTGACCTGTGAAATTCACGGGGCCTTAAGAAACCGTTGACAGTGTTTATATAAGAGATCGATTTGTGGTATTACGTAAATAAATTGCATGTTAAATGTATGAATCAGAAAATATTAATGCTAAATTACGATACAAATAAATTATTGAACATTATAAAAGACATTTAATTTTTTATGGTATATAAAAGACATTTAATTTTTTATGGTATATAAGGGGCCGTTTAGTTGGTGAAAAATTTGTCATGTTTTTCTGTTTCTAAATTCCTAAAGAATGGAATGGTTTTTCATCTCTAGAGAATAGTTGAGAATTTTAAAATTCCGTTTAGATGGAGTTATATTTAAAAAAAATATAAAAAGATGTTTAGATGAAACTGTTTTCAAGCATTTTTCTTTTCACAGTCTAACTTTTTTTTCTTCATATTGGATCTTTGTACGTTTTCAAACTTCTTTTTACGCTTTTGTACGTATTTATACTGTAACACCCCAAAACCGTTTTGTAAGTATTTTATTATGAGGTTTGACTATGACTTTTATAAGTTAAAGGCCTCTCGTGATTGGTTAGTCAAACCCGATAGTCAAACTTAAGTTAAATGTTAGTCAAAGTGGTTAGTATATGTTTATGAGAAGTATTATGTAAACCAAGTACAAAAGAAAAGAACTTGAGGGACCTAAGTTGCCAAAATCCTAAACTGGTACTAAAACCTTCAGGTTTTAGTACTAGATACTCCAGGTTTTAGCCTGCAGGGACCATTCTTGCCAGAATTGCAAACTTGTGTCAGATTTAATGAGATTATATCTCATAACTTCCATAAGTTTCTAGTGTGTTGTGTGTGTGTCGTACCAAGAAAGAAAAGAGAGAAAACCAAATGGCCCAAGTGATCAATTAGGTATGAATTAAGGTCTCAAATCAAGATATAAGCTTATACCAATGATCCTACACAAGTAAGTAATCCCCTATTGAGTTGAATTAGTAATTTATGAGTTAGGGTTTATGTACCCAATTTGAGGGTTTTAGGTAAAAGGTGTTTTAAATTAAACTAGTGAGGTTATAGTAATTATGGGTTAAGTTATTTGAGATAAAATTAGTAAATTTGTGGGTTTTCCTCATATGATCAAGATATGATCATATGATGATTAAATGTTTTGAAAGGTAAAAAGAATAGGTTGAATAAACCATTGTTATAGTACTTCAATTATGTGCTTTTAAGTGTTTATGATTTAGGATGATTTTGGCTTTGGAAGCAAGTGAGGACGATGATGGTGAAATATTGGTAACATAGCTATGGAAGCCTAGTAAGTAACTTTGGTTATTATGTGTATAATATTAATGTTATCATATTATGTGGTGAATGAAGATGTTTAGGAATTGAAAGTCTTGGCTTAGAAAGTAAGCATTAAATAGAGGCTTGACTAGTTGGATAAGTGAGTGTTAATCTTGGATTATGGACTAACGAGGTATGTGTTAGAATTGACGTGTGCTTGATGATTAGTTAAAGTGTTAAAGATTTTATATGTTGAAAGAAATAGTCTTTAGAATAATTGTTGATGTTCATGAGACATGTATGATTAATTAATGTATTATATATGTTCTAACCTGGTTACTTACTAAGCGAAAGCTTACCCTTTTAGTAGTTGATGTTTTTATGTAGGTCAATATGATGCAAAGTAAGGTCTTGGATTAAGGACCTATGGATATGAAGTAGAAGGTTTGGAAATGCGATGAATTATGCTTATGATCTTAGTATTAGATACCGAGCTCGATCAAGGTTGAACCCCAAGTGTCGTAAGATGGTTGTAATGTTGTTTTGTAGTGTCAAAGTTCATATTTAAGAATGTATATGAGCTATGCTCAAGTTATGTATAATTGAGTTGAAAATGGGTCAAAAGGGGTGTTTGGCAAAACACCCGTCGCTTTGTAAAGTACGTGTTCAATGGTTGTTTAGACCACAAATGTTTATGAAAGTGAATTATATGGTGTGCTAATGAATTCTGAAAGTTTTGAAGTTATGTTGAGTTATAGAAGTCGAGTTTTAGTCGTTTTACTCGAGTATAAAATCGGGACAACAAGTTGTACATAAATTAAGTCATTTTGGAAAATTCGTATAAAATCAACCGTAAGGAGTTAGAAGTCATGCCTTATATCATTGGAAAGGTATTTGAGTTTATTTTATGATAACAATACTTTCAAGAGTCGAATTGTTATTGATTTTGGTCAGTTTATAAAAGAGTGACAAAAGGTCTTTTGCGGGTCATGCGTTTGAGCAAAGTTTCATATTTTTTGTCAATTTTAGAGTCGGGAAAGAGGCGTTTCAACTTGGTATCAGAGCTTCGGTCTAAGAGAAGTAGGTTTCTACTATAGATTTCCTAAACTTAGACCACTCGTAGATGTGTATGCCGTAAGTATAAGTAGTGAAGAATGCGAATGCTTTAGTTATAAGGTAGTTAAGTGCTTGCGGCAAATAGAATGATAATGTATAGACATAGAATGATTATGAAAAATGATATATGTTATTTTACCAAAGCTAAGGATTAGGAATGCGGCTAAGAATGTGAAACACTTATCGTAAAAGTGTTAAGCGTAGAGGTATATGCTTATATAATATGAAGTCTACGGTGGATTATATAGATATGTAAGTGATGTAAGATGTGTATGAGTGTAATTAAGCTAAGATAAATGCATATGATTTCCTTTTAATTAGTAATAATAAAAGTATGTAAGTATGAGCTAGGCAATGTAAAGATGTTTGAATTATGAAAAAATCGCTTAAAGAAGAATTGTTGTATGGAGAGTAAGTGCTTGTATGTATTACTAATAAAGGAATCAAGTATGATAAGTTATAATGTAGAGAACATGATAAAGTATAATGCATTAGAATGACATGGTTAAGTACGAGACGTATATGAGTGATAAAGAATGAATGTAATCTCGTTGATATATGAAAGAGATGTATGATAAGTAAAATGGATAAACGAGTGTACCTTAAAGTAAACTAAATGAATGAATGATAAAGAATAACTAAAATCATGTAAATGAATGAAAGAGATGTATGTGATGAATAAAGTGAAGTAAATGAGTATATTATAAGAATAACCTATGTAAGGTTTAAAAGCGAAAAGTTAAGCGAACTAAAACGATGCTTTGGTATAGAAAATGGAATAAGTTGTCAGCTTGGGGTTGACTAGAGAATGATAAATGAAATGTAAAAACATATACGTATATGTAATACATGAGAATGACAAGTATCATTCGGGTCTTGTGTAATATAAAGAAAGATGATAAAGTGTGGCCTAAAATTGCATAAGGCAATAAAAATGAAATTAAGAAGTATATTATTAGAAAAGTACGTAAATGAAAAAAAGGAGTAAAGAATGATATATTTAAACATAACTTGGATCCAGTGTGAAATGTAATGGTATCCTTTGGGATAGCTTAATGTTAAGTATGAACGTAATGGTATCGTCCGGCTTGACCAGGCTTGTTAACATGTAAAGTGAATGTTAATGGTACCGCAAGGGTACAGTTAAAGTCCCTTTTAAGGAATGTTAAAATGAATCTTAGATCCACAGCTAAAGAGGTAAAAATGTAACGTAAGAAAAAGTGAAAGAATAATGGTCGTTAAATGTAATTGTATGAACAAGGTTGAAAGTAAAAGTGTGGAAAAGTAGTTCGAGTGTTATGTCGGAAGTGTATAAGTAGGATGATTTATAATCTCCTTATTTAAATGAATTGGGACGCCTCTTCATTTAAATAAAGAAATTGTGAATCACCGAACCATAAGTTTATATTTCCTTATTTGACATTGATTGGGACGCTTTTCTCAATTAAATAAATATGTATATATGAGTTGGGCTTAAGTTTTCGTGGCATAACATAGCGATGAATTAAAAAAAGTAAATAAATAAGAGTCCTAAAATTAGTTAGAAACGTTGTAGGAATAAGATAGAGTGAAATAAGAATTTAAGTGTGACCCTTACTAGAGACTTAGGATGAAGGTAAGTCTTAGACGTAGAGTATAGGTCGAAAGATATAAGTTGGAATTTATAAGCCAAAGGTATTGAATTTTTCAAGTGACATATAGTCCTTGATGAGAAATTAACTAAGAGAATTAACAAAAGCAAGTAATTATAATAGAAACGATAAAAAAGAAATGTCAATGAAGACTACGCTAAATAAAGAAGTATTAACTAATGTTGAAATTACGTCAAACCAAAATAATGCAATTCTCAAGTGACATGTTTTTTCTTGAGATGAAGAATTCAGAAAAAAAATGAATGGGAACATAATGATATAGATGAAAAAAGTTACTAAATAATAGAATCGGAAATGTAAATTCACCTAAATTGCGTTGAGTCAATCAAAACGAAATGAAAGTAAATAGGAAGAGCTAGCAATAGAACGAGATAACGATAATTAGACGTATAGTAGCATGGCTAGAGTTGTAAAACTATGTAGGTTGATGCAACTAGTTAAGTATATGTTTGAGAATGCTAAGATGTAATGTGAGGTCAATGTGACAAAGTCTTAGTTAATATTAGACGAAGAGATTTCAGAGACGAAATCTAAATAAGGATGTAGCTTGAAACACCCCAAATCCTTTTGTTAATTATTTTTATTGAGAATGCCATTGGAATGGTTTGACTATGACTTTTATAAGTTAAAGGCCTCTCGTGATTGGTTAGTCAAACCCGATAGTCAAACTTAAGTTAAATGTTAGTCAAAGTGCTTTAGTATATGTTTATGAGAAGTATTATGCAAACCAAGTACAAGAAAAAGAACTTGAGGGACCTAAGTTGCCAAAATCCTAAACTGGTACTAGAACCTCTAGGTTTATACTAAAAACCTTCAGGTTTTAGCCTGCAGGGACCATTCTTGCCAGAATTGCAAACTTGTGCCAGATTTAATGAGATTATATCTCATAACTTCCATAAGTTTCTAGTGTGTTGTGTGTGTGTCGTACCAAGAAAGAAAAGAGAGAAAACCAAGTGGCCCAAGTGATCAATTAGGTATGAATTGAGGTCTCAATCATGTAATAAGCTTATATATCAATGATCCTACACCAAGTAATTAATCCTCATAATTGAGTGAATTATTAATTTATGAGTTATGGTTTAAGTACCCAAATGGTGGTTTTTGGTAAAAGGTGTTTTTAATTAAACTAATGATGATATTAATGTAATTATGGGTTAAGTTATTATGAGATAAAAATTAGTAAAAGTTGTGGTTTTCCTCATATGATCAAGATAGATCATATGATGATAAAAAGTTTTGAAAAGTAAAAATAATAGGTTTGAATAAACCATTGTTATAGGACTCAATTATGTTGCTTTAAGTGTTTAATGATTTATGATGAATTTGGCTTTGAAGCATGTAAGGACGATTGATGGTGAAATATTGTTAACATATCTATGAAAGGTTTTGGTATTAGTGTAAAATATTGATGTTTCATATTATAGTGGTGAATGAACAAGTTTAGGAAATTGGAAAGTCTTGCTAAGAAAGTAAGCATTAAATAGAGGCTTGACTAGTTGGATAAGTGAGTGTTAATCTTGGATTATGGACTAACGAGGTATGTGTTAGAATTGACGTGTGCTTGATGATTAGTTAAAGTGTTAAAGATTTCATATGTTGAAAGAAAGAGTCTTTAGACTAATTGTTGATGTTCATGAGACATGTATGATTAATTAACGTATTATAAATGTTCTAACCCGGTTACTTACTAAGCGAAAGCTTACCCTTTTAGTAGTTGATGTTTTTATGTAGGTCAATATGATGCAAAGTAAGGTCTTGGATTAAGGACCTATGGATATGAAGTAGAAGGTTTGGAAATGCGATGAATTATGCTTATGATCTTAGTATTAGATACCGAGCTCGATCAAGGTTAAACCCCAAGTGTCGTAAGATGGTTGTAATGTTGTTTTGTAGTGTCAAAGTTCATATTTAGAATTATATGAGCTATGCTCAAGTATGTCTAATTGAGTAGAAATGGGTTCCACAAGGTTTTGGCAAAACCCCCGTCGCTTTGTACAGTAACGTTTCAAGGTCGTTTAGACCCAAAATTGTATGAATAGAAATTATATGGTGTGGTTAATGAATTCCTGAAAAGTTTTAAAAGTATGTTGAGTTATAAAAGTCGAGTTTTGGTCGTTTTACTCGAGTATAAAATCAGGACAACAAGTTGTACAGAAATTAATGTCATTTTGGAAATCGTATAAAAACAACCGTAAGGAGTATTTAAAATAAGTCCATCCTTATATCATTGGCAAAGTATTTGAGTCTATTTTATGATAAAGATACTTTCAAGAGTCGAATTGTAATTGATTTTGATCAGTTTATAAAAGAATAACAGAAGGTCTTTTGCGGGTCATGCGTTTGAGCAAAGTTTCATATTTTTGGTCAAATTTAGAGTCGGGAAAGGGGCATTTCATATACGTTTTCATCTATCTTATACGTTTTCATTCGTTTTTCATTTGTTTTTGTCCGTTTTGTATATTTTCATATGTATTTATACCTTTTTATATGTTTTCATCTGTTTCTATATGTTTCTATTCGTTTTTGTACGTTTTCATACATTTTCATTCGTTTTTATACGTTTTCAAATGGGTCAAATGGGTCAATAAAATGGGCCAAAAGCCCAATACCCTAATTAGTTACAACTTTAAAGAGTGATATAACCTATTCTTAACGATTTTTTACGTTCATATGTTTTTGAACGTTTTCGGCAGTTTCATAGGTTTTTTACGTTTTCGTTGTATTTCGTACGTTTTCGTCTGTTTTTTTACATTTTCGTAAGATTTCGTACGTTTTTCGTCCGTTAATTTACATTTTCGTCCGTTTATTTACGTTTCGTCCAATTTTTTACGTTTTTGTCCGTGTTTTACATTTTCGTCTGTTTTTTTAAAGGTGGCAAATGGGTCGGATTGAGTCATGGGTGAAACATATCATGTTTTAAAAATCGGTCTAACGGGTAGTTGAGTTGGGTCGACCCACTAAATTATGTTGTTTTTGAACGTTTTATACGTTTTTGTCGGTTTTTTTACGTTTTTGTCCGTTTTTTTTGTTTTCGTCTATTTTGTTACGTTTTCGTACATTTTCCACATTTTTACGTTTTCGTCAGATTTCTTACGTTTTCGTCCGTTTTTGTCTTTTTTACGTTTTTGCCTTTTTTTTACGTTTTCGTCTACGTTTACGCAAACGAACGAAAATGTAAGAAACGGATGAAAACGTAAGAAACGGACGAAAACGTAAAAAATGGATGAAACCGTAAGAAATCGGACGAAAACGTAAAAAATGGACAAAAACGTAAGAAACCGGACTAAAACAGAAGAACACATACCAAAACGTAAAAAAGGACAAAAACATAAGAAATCGAACAAAAACGTAAAAAAGGACCAAAAACATAAGAAATCACACGAAAATGTACCGAAATGTAAAAAACGGACGAAAACGTAAAAAACGGGTCAATAAACCTGAAAATTTGCCGGTTGTCACAGTTATAACTGATGCTTATATGAAATAAGCTAACGCATTTGATATCAGTCTTTGTGGTCAACTTAAATAGCGTATGTAGGTTTCATAAGTTTGGCATGTCATTTTTATGATAGGTTAATATTAATACAAATATTCACGTAAAAAAGATATTTATATTTAATGATCTTCAACTTTTGATAATAACAAATATAATGTCATACTACGTAAAAGTTTACGTAAACAAGTAATTTAGTCGTAAGTTTACTTGCTCATGTCAAATCATTTAAGGTATTAATATGTCATTATAAAACGTAGTTAATGATCAAAGAAAAATATTTTGTCTTGCATACAAACTTAATCATTTGCAAAAACCATTACTAATCAAATGATTTCAAGTAAACACATGATTAATTCTAAACCATTTATATTAATCAATAAGACAAAATAAGATTAACTATAAATGGAATAAATATTTCCAAATCTTTTTAAATCTATACTATCTTTTCATTTTCATGTTAAGAAATATTTTCTTCTAAAAGAATCTATTAAATATGATTATTAAGTACAATCAAAATATTTTGTAAAGATTTGAGGTTAATCACTAAAAACAAAATAACAGCTATCTGATGGACATGGATCCACACCATAATCAAAGACGGATCCAGGCTACAGTGGATCCGTGTAGCAGAATTTTAATTTCAAATTTGCCTATAAATAGGAACCAAATGTTTTCATTTGCTTCACCTTTTTTCAACTTTTCTCTTGCATATTTATTGTCTCTCATACATTCTTTGATCATTATAATTGTTATATAATTAATTACAAGTGATTCAATCATTCCACTCTTTAGTGAAGAACACAAAGAAGACTTCAAGCTTCAAGTGTTGTTAGTTTAATAGAGTCATCACACTTGTGATATTTA
>BQNB010091689.1:0-26808 GCA_026074375.1 Tanacetum coccineum
TGCTTGTATCCAACCATGTTTTTCAGATAAGTAGACATTGTATTTCTCTTTTGAGCTTTAGTTGGTGCTTTGTTCCTCTTTTCTTGAGCTCTCATTACTGCAAAGTGTTTCTTTCTTGCTTCTAAGAGTTGTACAAACAACTTGGACTTCTCTTTAATACTCAACTTCTCTTGTTCTTCTACTTGAATTTTTTGAGCCATTTGATAATCAACATCTATCATTGCTTGCACATTATCCTATGAAACAATGTTAGCTTCTTCTTCTTTTTCAGCTTTCTCTCTTGCAAGTCTTACTTCCTCATCAAATTCAGCTTGTAACTTTGAAGCAATTTCTTCATCAAGTCTGATTAGTTCTTTCTTCTTCATAGGCTTCTTAGGTTCTTTTACCATGATTCCTTTACCCTTGTCCTGAACCTTAACCTATGATGGTTGTTGAGAAGAAACTGTTGGTGTTGTTGCTTGATCCCCTTCATGAATAACAAGCCCTTTAGCCTTGGGTCTTGTGCTAGCAGCTGTAACTGTTGTAGCAGCAGTTGTTATAATTGTACCCTACTCTGGTTCTTGTAACATAACCTTGCCAGCCTTGGGTTTTGTACTTTTTAAAGCTGCAAGTGCTTGAGCTAAAGTAGCTTCATCAATACTTAAGTTCACATCTTTAGAAGCAACTTCAGTTTCAACAACCACCTCATCACCAACTAAGTCATGTACTCCAAACATATCTGTATCAGCATTAAAATGAGTACTAATTAAGTTAATTCCTGCATCAGCATCAATATCAGCTATCCTCCTCTGTTTGGATGCATCCTTCTCACCCAAACCTTCTTCATCAGAGGATTCCACTCTTCTAGACAAACCAACCTTGTATAATCTTTTAAGCCCATGAGTTCTTGATCCTCCTTTCTTTTCTAGTATCTTGACCCTCCTTTTCAAACTTATAATCTCCTGAGCTTGAGAGGTCTTAGTTTTCTCCAGATCAATAACTCTATTTTGCAAGTTGGTACATAATTCTATCAATTTATTTATTTTCAGTCTATCCTCATGTAACAAGCCGAGTTTCACGACGCGTATGACGATCGCGAATCCGACGTCATTATTATTATTTTATAAATTCGTGCGAACGAACGTCGACATTTAAATTTTATTTGCCGTAAATAATTATTTTTGTATTTTATTTCGAACGAAAATTTGAAGATTATTATTTTTGACGTTTCACGAGTCAACGTTTGACCACGCGACCGTTAAGCGTTAAGCGTTTGACCACGCGACCGACCGTTAAGATTATTATTTTTGACGTTTCACGAGTCATCATAAATAGTATGACGCGCCCCGACTTATTTTATTTTGCTAAATTTATATTTTTGTCTGACTTCGTCATTTTTTTCTTGTCTTGAGCCGGACTCACATTTTAAAGTGTACACATGTTATTAAATGTTTTAAACCAAGAAAAATGTGACGGAAATAAAAATAGTTTCGATAGTATAATCCCGAGCTATAGTGGTCGGTTTTATTTAAGTAAAACATAGACGTGTCCAAAAATTAAATAAGGAAAAGAGGGGAGGACTAAATGCGTCAAGTGGCCAAAGTGCCATGGTATATATGTATGTGTTTACTTCCATTTTATTTCACAAAACACACACACTAGTCTCTTTTTCTCTCCTCACGCTTCTGTCGGTAGATTTTCGGGTCCATGAAACCACCACTAGTCACCGACCACCGAAAAAGTTTATCGTCACAAAATGCGAAACGCGCGCGTGATAGTCGCCGGAAAAATCAACATGCATTCCCGATCAAACCTATATTTTCCGGAAAAATCACATTACATTCCCCAACGCAAAAATATATAACGATGCAATGAGTTTTTGGAGTTAGAGATCTGGGTTAGTTTTTCAAACAATTTTCGTTTAAATGGGGTGTTTATTGAAGCTAGATGAGTGTTTTGGAAGCTCGGTTTTAATTAAAAAGTTTATGGTTTTGGTGTTTTGGTTCGGTTCAACTACGGCTAAGATAAGGGAGGGGCGAATCAAGTTCAAGTATTGTCCGATCTTGCTTATTATAGCTTTGTAAGTATTTTTAATACTCGTGTTACTTTTGTTTCCGCGATTTAATCGATTTAGAGTTATTGCATGTGATGAAATCTGATGGGTATTGCGCTAGACTGAGGATTAAAAAGGGATTATTGGAAATATTATTTAGGCTAGATAATGGTGTTTTGATGATTGTTGGAAGTCAAAAATGTGGTTTGATGAGTTTTTAAAGATGACAAATTCGTGCAGAATCTGTGGCACGCAAAACGAGGTTTGAAAATTAATAAAATCATATTTAAGTATCTAATAGAGTTAAAAGGAAAAATATATTGTGGCCCTACAAATTTACACTTTTAGTCATCTTCCACGTTAATCCATTTCAAAGCTAAACTCTATTAAAAGTAGGGTGAAGTCTAAAAATACGCAATAAACTTTATCAAAAAGCACGAAATACGTAACAAACTAAATATATTACTAGAATTGCCAAATTACTTTCAAATTTTGAACGCTATACGTAATCTGACCTGATGTTGACCAAAATTTAACCTGTTTGACCGGTTCCATTAACAAAAATTACAGAAATGGTCCCTGTGATTCGCGTTGGACTTTCACTGTTAGTCCTTTAACTTTTTTTTCATTTATTTTTTTTTTCACTTAATTTTTAAAATACTACACTTATTATACTTTTTTACCACTTATTCATACACTAATTTTTTTTACACTTATTACACTTTTCTTTTAGAATTTTTTTTTAAAATTGCGTTAAACTTTTTCACAACTAACACCCTCATGTGGCTTAAATTTTGACTATTAAACACCCCTCATGTGACTTAATTTTTTTTTAAACGTTGTGTTAGACTTTTTTTTCACATGAGGGGTGATTAAGAGTTAAAATTCAGAAAAAAAATATTTTTAAGAAATATAAGTCACATTTAATAGTCAAAATTTAAGTCACATGAGGGTGCTAGTTGTGAAAAAGATTAACGCAATATTTAAATAAATAGTGTATGAATAAATGAAAAAAGGTATTTTAAAAATTAAGTGAATTATTTTTAAAAAATATTCCAAAAAAAAGGTGTAATAAGTGTAAAAGATTTTAGTGTACGAATAAGTGGAAAAAAATATTATAAGTGTAAAAAAAGTAGTGTACGAGTAAATGAAAAAAAAGTATTTTAAAAATTAAGTGAAAATAAAAAATTTAAGTGAAAAAAAAGTTAAGGAACTAAGAGTGAAAGTTCAACGTGAATCACATGGACCATTTCTGTAATTTTTGTTCAACATCCGATCATATTACGTATATAGTTCAAAATTTGAAAGTAATTTGGCAATTCTAGTAATATATTTAGTTTGTTACGTATTTCGTGCTTTTTGAGATATTAATCTACTTCCAAGAAATTAACAACCTCCTGTTGTAGACTTCCTATCCAAGCTTGCTCCAGCATAATCACTATCAATGTATGCTACCAAATCAAAAGGAGAATCTTTTGGATACCAAAGACCTAATTTTGGTTGACCTTTTAAGTACCTAAAGATCCTTTTTACAGCATAAAGATGTGAAACCTTTGGGTTGACTTGGTATCTTGCACAGGCACACACTGCAAACATAATTAGTGTCGTTTAATAAAAACGGTGTTTTAGTAATGGAAGTCGTATTAAGACTTGTAAAAGTATAATTATCTACTGTCTTTTGGGACCAATGTAACTCTGATCTTTCCTTGTGAATGAAATAAAGTTTGTTTATAAATGTATCTTTGAACGTTTACTGGGACTCGTATGCATGTATTATGAAGTAGCACCCCAATTGTTGTATTCCGCTGCGTATCGCATTTTGGGGGTGTTACACCTCATCACTTCAAGGTGTGTTAACTCCTGCGAGCAGTGAATCATTGGAAGTTTTAGATACATTCTCAAACTTAGTTTGAGCAATAGTACCCCCATGGTTTCTTGGCGCTTGGGACCACTACCTGAACTAGTTCCTAAGGAACTTGGTTCATCAAGTGTTGCCTTAAATTGGGTCTTATTGATGTTACCCCTATCCTGATCTGCATCTAAGCTAGTAGCAGTAGTGACAACCCTTTCCAAACTGTCATCCATCTCCTCATAGACAGCCTCATCTGCAACATTGTCTGTAAGACCACTAGGCTGAGGTACCTGAGTGTCCTTTCTCTTTGGCCTTCTTGATCTTTGTTTCAGTAGAGGTTATAATGTTAATGGTTAAATAATAGTGGGTGTGTGTTGGGGATCAGTGGGCATTGCTGAACCTTCACCCTGTTCTTGTTGAGCTTGTACAAGCATTGTAGGAAATAAGGGTGTGTCCCTTCTAGAAAAGCCTTTCCCAGCCCTTCTTATGTTTCCAAAAATCTTCTTAGTGTGAGAGGGTGTAACATAAATCTTTTTATGATTTGACATTCCTTCCAGTTGTTTCTCCAAAAATACTTGTACAAATCTTGGATACATCAAGAATTTACTAAACACATTCTCCAAATTCTTCACCATACTTTCAAATATGTACATTGAAAAGTTAAACTTCTAGTTTGTAGCTAAACAGATAATTGCAGAAGCCATAGTGCTACTAAATTCATTCCATGTAGTAGTCTTAGCACTTAGGCGTTGCAAAATGGTATGAATAAGGAATTTCCATTGAGGAGAAAAGAATGCCTTATAGAATGTAAGCTTCTGTGAAAGTTTTTCTTACCCCATCCCTGTAAGTTCTGCAAAAATGTTAGCATTTGGAAAGCAATCCATACCTTCCTCATCATTCAGTTGAAGGTCACGTCTAATAGATGCTTCAGTAACAATTATCTTCTTCCCATCTACTAGGGCTTGTAACTATACTTCCCCACTGACAGTTTTCACCTTGACAGTAGCCCAGAATTGTTCAATGCACGAAGTATAAATAGTAGGATTGATCGTTAGTGCATATCTTATAGGGTTTGCATTTAGAAAATCCACTATTTGCTTAAACCCTTCACTTTTAATGGGTTTAGACAAAAAAACACGACCAAATTATGAGTATCATCAAACTGTAGGGTCGTCATTGTGTTGGGTTTCGATGATGAATGATGAAATTGAGTTAGGGTTTTTTATTAGAGAGTATATGATTGAATGAAATCGATTAAATAAGTAAATGAAACCCTTAATCGAAGTATTTATGAAAATACCCTCAACAGCATTAACGTTCACCAGCAGTTGTAAGTTATGCCTAGCAGCATTAACTTTCAACATCAGTAGTAAGTTTGTGCCTAGCAGCATTAACTTTCAACAGCAATAGTAAGTTATGCCTAGCAGCATTAACTTTCAACAACAGTAGTAAGTTATGCCTAGCAGCATTAACTTTGAGTTACCAGCATTAACTCTAATTCCTGTCCAAACACTCTCTGTTTTTAATATATTCAACTCTCTTTCTGTTTTTCAACTCACAACTTCTCTCAATTATTTTTCTCACCAAATCACTTTGTCTGTTTTTTTTATTTTTTATTTCACATAGCTCTCTTTCTGTTTTTCAACTTACAAATTCTCTTAATTCTTTTACTCACCAAATCACTCTTTCTGTTTTTACACATCTCTCTTTCTGTTTTTATTCTCACCAACTCTCTCAATTCTTTTTCTCATAATTTTCATAATGTTAATTATACCAGCAGTATTAAGTATAACTAACAACATTAACTTAGCAGTATTAAGTATAACTAGCAGCACTAATTATACTTAACAACAAAACTTTTAATGACATGAATAACAATATTAATTCATACAAAACTCTACAAAAACATAAAGAGATAAAAGATTTTAAGGGTTTAGCATTCCAATACTAGCAATCACATATTGAAACCTACTTACATCAAAAGCTTTTGTAAGTAAATCTGCAACATTCTTGTCAGTATGGATTTTAACCATTTGAATCAACTTCTTTTCATTGCAATCCCTAATAAAGTGATGTTTAATCTCTATATGCTTTGTTTTTTAATGAAAAACATGATTTTTAATTATGCAAATAGTACTTTTATTATCAATAAAGATTTTGGTATGCAAGAAATTATACCCATAATCAAGTAATTGATTCTGAATCCAAAGCACTTGTCTACAACAACTTGAAGCAGCTACATATTCAGCTTCTGTTCTGGAATTTGCAACAACAATATGTTTCTTGCATTGCCATGATATTAATCTACTTCTAAGGAATTGACAACCTCCTATTGTAGACTTTCTATCCAAGCTTGCTCTAGCATAATCACTATTAGTGTATGCTACCAAATAAAAAGGAGAATCTTTTGGATACCAAAGACCTAATTTTGTTGACCTTTAAGTATACTAAAAATCCTTTTACAGCTTGATATGTGAAGACCTTGGTTGACTTGTATCTTGCATAGCACACACTGCAACATAATATCAGTTCTTGAAGAAGTAAGAAACATTAATGTAACCAATCTTGATCTATATAAATGAACATCCACTTCTTCCCACCATACTTCCATCCTTTAGCAAAAGCTTTTGATTTTCCATAGGTGTTTGCTCTCTTGACAGCATAAACCAATTCTTTCAAAATCTCAGTCATATACTTGTCTTGACTGATTAAAATCCCATCCTCCTTCTGCTTTACTTGCAGTCCTAATAAGAATGTGAGTTAACCCATAGAACATATGCTAGTAACTACATATGCATCCATCTCTCAAACTCATGCATAATAACTTCTTTGGTAAGCCAAAAATGATATCATCTACATACACTTGAACTAACAGAATATCACCTTTGACCCTTTTGATAAATAAGGTCTTGTTAATTTTCCCTCTTTGAAACCCATTGTCTAACAAATAAGTTGATAAGGTTTCATACCAAGCTTTGGGAGCTTGATGCAGTCCATAAAGTGCCTTTTCTACTTTGTATACTCTATCAAGGAAGTTTGGATCTTCAAATCCTGGTGTGATCCAAACATAGACTATCCCTCTTAATCTTACCATAAGAAGAAAAAGCAATCTTGACATCACATCTGGAGCCCCACAAAGTCTTAAATGAGGCATAGCTAAAAAATAGCCTAATTGACATCAATTACTTCGCAACACGAGCAAGAGACTTCATCATATCAATCCCTCTTCTTGTGTGTACCCTTCCGAAGCACTCCAATCTACTTTATTTAATCATCACCCAATTCCCCATTTTTATCTCCTTTTTATTCATGAGAGACCCATTAGTGCCTATGGCCTTTTTCCATTTGAAAATCCAACCAAGGTCCAAACACTATTTGTAAATTTAAATTGTAGAAGCTCATTCCTGCATAGCTTCTATCCATCCCTTTGAGAATCCTGCCAATTCTGGATTCACCTTTTTGGGTTCTACTTTTGATCAAGAAAGCATGGCAAACAAGCAATTTTTGAATGTCCCTTTATAGTTTTGTTCCTTCTTGAAGAACTGAACTAAACAAACCTCCGTTCTTCTAAATTTCACTTGCCTCATTCTACTTGTTTGATAACTCACGAATTACAAGCGTCGTGTTCAACGGACTAAACTCCTTTGTGTACTCTTGTATTGGAATAGGACTTCCCGCCATAATTGCACACAATGTTTCAGGTCCAGCAACTCTGAACCACTTCTTTCAACATCATCTGCAATAGACACATATCTTCCAAAACAGAACATAATTTCTGGCGCTTCATCACAAAGTTCAAAATGCTTGCATTTCTACCAACAACATTAACTCCAAATTGTGCTACGCACATAACATTTGTTAGTGCTGTTAACACTACATCCTTCTCTTGATCATACTCTTTCATCCTCTTACTGGATCATCACTCTTATCCGATGTTCTTAAGTAACCTTCTTTTCCATCATCTCTATAGGTTTGAATCTAGCATCAGGAGAACTCTTTGAGACACACATCTGAGAGAATGGACTGGATCAACAGACCATAATGGTTAAAGACAATGTAATCTTTAGCAATGGTACTATCTCCATTCTAGCTTCTAACCTGCATCAAACATGTGTGGGTACCGCATTCTTACTACACTATTATACCGAACTGATTTCCTCAACATTTGCTTATAATGCCATTTGACTTGTTAGTAACGATCAGTACAAAAAGTCAATTTGGTCCACTACCTCAATATTAGGTTGTATTCTCACTAAACAGACATGCAAGTTCTCTTCAAACTATCCTTAGTTGTACTATTGAATACTCTAAATGAATTAGTGGTTTTGCTATTGATTGATTACCCAACAAGAATCCTTCATCAGCCTTACCATCAAAGCTTGCCTAGAGTGATCTATGTTTTTATTGAGATTGTAACAGGAACCCAAATGGTTTCCATACAGCCTAAAGCTATTTTCCTACCCAAAAAAGTTCATAATGGGTCTTGTTATGAGGGCTTAGTTACTAATACCATATTTTGGAACATAACAATCACAATTAACTCCTTTAGCCAAAAAGTAGTAGGTACTTCAGAATCAGCTACATTGTCTACATCCTCATTAGTGTCTATTTCCTCTCAGCTACTCCAATTTTGTTGATATTCAAGCTTCACTAATTCTCTCTAATGCCTTTTCCAACTCTTGTTTGCTTTCCCTTTTGACAATCGCAACACAGGTTTATTATTTTAAAAGTTTCAAAGGTAAACCTCTTACAAGATTTCCTTTACCAAGTTTAATTCATAATTTTGAATTTATGTGTCCAAGCCTCATATGCCAAAGTTCAGATTCATCAGATGTGGCTTTTGCAAAGAGACAAGTTAGACCTCCTTTAGGAGCAATATTCTTTAAATCAACACTATACATATTGTTCTTTCTAGGAACTTTAAGTAAAACTTCACTATCATCAGTTAACTTAAAGAGGTTAAACTTCAACTCTCTTACAAAATACACATTCTCAAAATCTAAATTACTAGTTTGATGTAGCCGTTTCCTGTGATTTTCCGCAACGCTTTCGGAGTTTCCGCCAAAGAGCAGGTCATATCCTCCATAATTTCTGACAAAGTTTTGTAAGATAGGGACTGTTCACTTCATGTGGCCTTGATCATAACCTCAATCCAATTCACCTCATTATCTTGTAAATCCATTTGTGGATTGCCCTGCACATTAGTGAAGAAAATCAGTTTCTTTTGGGGACCCAAGCCATCACTGACTTGGATCTGCCTTGTGCATCAACATAATCAAACTTTTTTTAGGGTGATTGATGCACTGTTGTGTTTAGAAACATGGTCTAAAACTTTAGTCTTTGGTTTCCAAACCCAACAAGCTGAGGCTTTAACAGCATTAACATTATTTCCCTTAAGAGCATTAACTACTGCTTTTGGCCTAGCAGCATTAACTACTTCTTTTGGCCTAGCAGTATTAAATTTTTTTATCCTTAACAATATTAACATTCTGATTAAAATTACTATTTTTAAATGTTGTATTCTTGTGAATGGGCCTCTTAACACTTGAATATGCTATTTTAGAAAGATTTGTCATTGGTCTAACACTATTCATTGTTATTTTTGGGTGAGTAGTATTAACTTGTCTGGCAGTATTAAGTGATACTAGGCCAGACTTCATTAGTATTGCTTTTGGAACCATGTTCTTTTTAGGGCAGGGGAGGATAGTCTGTTTTGCAAAATTCGATGATTCACCCTTTTAGCATTGTTCCAAACAGGTTTTTAGAATTTTGAAACTATTTTTTGATTCACCATTTTACAATCTACCTACAAGTGATCAAAACTTCCACATACATAACAAGCTTTGTTAAACATCTCAAAGTTACTTTCTAATCTTTGAGACATCATATTATTTCGGTTTCTTTGATTGCCTCTAGTAATATGAATGTTTTGTCTATTGTGCTAAACTTGTTTAGCAGTTTTCCTATTAGTTTTGTTTGTTTGTTTAGTTTTGACAAAGTCTATCTTAACAAAACTAGGCTTAGCTATTTTCTTTTCAATCTTAGTTTAAGACGCATTTTCTTCCTCACTATCTGACACCCAATCCTCAATAATTGGAGCACCATTATTCTACCTACTGCTATTAGGCTTGCTTCACTAGCCTTAGCTTTACTTTTCTCAACTATAGGCTTAATAACTATAGGCTCACTTGTAAACTCTTCTAAACCAAAGAATGACAGACCAGGTTTTGGAGACATAAAGTTTCCTGTATAAAGAGGTGGAACAACATTATACCCTAAACCTATTTTTCACTTATCAACTATCTGACGGTCTATTAATTTGCTTAAGTTTTTAGATGAGTTATCAAAATTTTCTACTGTTAGCTGAATTTCATCTTTTTGTTTTTGAGCCAGTTCCAACTTCCTTCTAAGCTCTGTAATGGGTACTTCTCTTAAATGAATCTCACATTTTAAGACCTTTATATCTTCTTCATAAACAGACTCATTTTTCTTACAAAGTAGAAGTCTTGCTTCTAAAGAATCTAAACATGTTTTATAAGCAATAGCATTTAACTTAGATGTCCTTAAGTCTTTTAATAATTGTTCATTTTGTTCTTTAAGAATTTTAACATTTTCCAAACAAGATGATGAAAAGTTTGAATCAGTAGATACCTCAGAGTTAGAACTTGTAAAAGAGTAAGCCATGAGTGCAAAGTTAGTTGGACCTTCTTCTGCTTGATCACTCCAACATAACCCGAACCATCACATAGACTCCAAATCATTAGAATAGTTGTCTTCACTAGCCACAACCCTTTTTGTGTACTCCCTATTCTTGTTTTTTCTTAGTTCTTTGGAGCCCGGTATCCCTTGTAATTGTCCCGTTTGTGGCCAGTTGTAACACAGCGAAAATCCACCTGGACTTATCAAACCCAATGGTCCTAGTACCATTCACCCTAGAAAACTTCCTTCCAGTGTCTTCAAGACTCCTTGCCCTCATTGTTAGCATACCCAACTCCAAGCCTTAAATCCATCACTTCTAAATCATCAGGAGATGAATTTGTTTTCAAGTCCTCATTTTCAAGTTGATGGACTGTGTTGGAGTTGACTTATAAAGAAAAAGCACAAATAACAACATCACTCAAGTTGATCAATTTGTTTTGTTGAGTTAACAACAGTAGCTTGATTCTGACGCAGTTGTAGCACCATGAGCAGTATTAACTGCTCCATTTGTATTGTTGGTGCTGTTTAAGGACACAAAGGCTATGTTTTGTGTGTTTGTTCTTGAGCTTAATGTCCCTTTGACCTCTGGTTCATAAATCTTCAGGTTGTTGTAAAGATCATCCAAGCTTAATGTATCTATCTCAGGCTTGTTCCTCTACACAATGGTATGTGTGTTTCATTCTGGTAACAGACTTCTTAAGAACTTTTGATTCACATCTTCTTGTGAGATACTTTCAACATGAATCTCCAACTGACTAATAAGCTTTTGAAGCCTATCAAAGGTTTGATCTAACACCTCTAAGCTAGATGCAATAAAATTTTCATACTACTGCTTTAGAAGATTCCTTTAAGTCTTTTTAGTAGCAGCATTCCCTCCAAACCTCTTCTCAACATCCTGCAGTAATGACTTAGCATCTTTGATGGAGTTAAACTTCAATTGATATTCATTAGGGATGCCCATCAATAAAGTGCTTCTTGCCTTCAACTCTAACCTCATTTGTGCCTTTTCTTTAGCAGTTGTAGGAGCAATTGTAGTCTCAACACCTTCAACAACTTTTGTTATTAGAGGTGCATTACCATTATCTATGACTTCCTATAGAGAATAATCAATCATCTGGATGTACTGTTCTATCCTCATCCTCCAAAGCTCATCCTCACTTGGTTTGAGCATAGGCACTTTTGATGTAGCCACTATATGTGCTGAGTCTTGATCCATCTCTTTGTAACAAACAGACCTTGAATGTAAAAGCAGTTTCTTCTTAACAAAGTTTCTCAAAGCAACAAGCTCTAATACCACTTGTTGATCTTTGTTAACTTCTAATGATCGAATTCTGTAAGCTTGTTTAAGGTTTAGTTATGCTAGATAAATATAACACAACTTAGTTCAAGAAACTTTGTTTGATAATACTAAAGATTATGCGAAATCTAATCTTTAATATAAGAAGAATTCTTCAGTAACACAAAACAATACAAATAATAAAAATACTTTCCTAGTATTAGGGTTACAAAACCTTAAAGCTATAACGATATTAAAACAAAAGATTTCTAGATATTGTGATTTTTTTGTGATGCTATCCCAATTCTTAATACCCCCCCCCCCTTAAGGGACCTCCTTTATACACAAGGAGACCCTAGTCGATTTACAATAAATCACAAAAAACTTAGATTAATTTCAAAGAACAATTCTATAAATAACATTCTATCTCATAATTAATCTTGATCTCAGCAATCTTTATCTTTTAGCAGTTGTAATCTTTCAGCAGTTGTAACTTTATACCAGTAGCATTAACTCTTAACAAGCAGTAGTAACTTATACACCAGCAGCATTAACTGTGTACAAGCAGTAGTAACTACTTAGAATATTTTCTTCAATCTTCACCAGCAGTACTGACTTTACTCTAGCAGTACTAACATATACTAGCAGTAGTAACTAGTAAATAACTGTACGAAATAGTACACTAGCAGAACAAAGTTACACTACAGAATCTAAAGTTACTCTAGCAGAGCAAACTAGCAGTACTAACTACTTAGCATATTTTCATTAAGATTAATGAACAACACTAACTTTAGCTTGGCAGCAGTAACACAAACCTTAGTAGTAGTAACTTCAAGAACATCGTAAAGTCTTTTAATCCCAACATTTAACCTCCATACAAGGAGGCCATCAGCCTTCGACTAACATAGGGGAAACCTCCCTCCTAACGATACGCTTCTCTCGCACCATGCTCAGCCTTCCATACCTAGTAGTTTGCATATTCCTACTAGACTTATGCCTATCCATGTTAACCCCTACTCTCAATCATTAGTGAACCCTGTCCATGGACAAGTTCTGAATTTCCCTTTCCAGACCCAGATTGGTAATCCCCCTGCTGGGGGCACCTTCGTATATCACCCTCAAGGAGGGTATATACCATAGGCTTTTACCAACAATAGCATACCTTCATATAATGGATCTATGCATCCCACGGTTACTCCTTTGAGTAGCTACTCCTTCTATACATAGCCCATGTACGCACTACCAAATATGCCTGCATACCCAAACCCTGCAAGACCCTTTGCAGACTCCGCAGGTTCTGTAACCCCTTTTTGTTTACTGGATCGAGGATTATCTTCTTCTGGACGGACAAAAAATGCCTTCCCATATTTTCTCTTACGATGGGAAAGGGGACCCAAATAATTTCTTGCACCTTTTCAAAGGGGTTATCCGCATGCTGAAATGGTTGATGCCCGTAGCTTGCCACATGTTCACATATACCCTCAAAGATTCCGCCAACATATGGTGGAACAGTCAGAAAATAGGTAGCATCCTCAACTGCGAGGATCTAAAAGCCAAGTTCCGATCACACTTCAATCAGCAAAAGAAATTCACAAAGACACCCTTAGCGGTTCACAACATTAAACAAAGAGAAGGCGAAAGCACTCGAGCCTTCATCACCAGATATACAGATGATACCTTGTAGATCCTAGGTTTACATGAAGAGCAATGAATCTTAGGTTTTGTTCATGGCTTGAGAACAAGAAGTTTGGTTGAGCATCTCTCCATGGACCTTCCATCCACTTACAAAGGTCTAATGGAGAAGACTTATACATGGGTTGAAGCAAGAGAGGTAGCTACTAACGATGCCTCAAGCGATCGAAGAGACAGTTTCAAAAGGACAAAGAAAAGTTCCTGGGATAAAAAAAGAGGACAGAAAAACAAAGACAGATTCTCCCCCTACCGGGGACCCAATCATGGTTTGCTTCCCAGTTTGTCGAAAAGTCTAAAGGAACTTCTCGCTATGGAAAAGGCTGCAAGAAGCTTTAAGCCACCCCCAAAAATGTTCAGAAGCAAGCGATCGCGAGATATGTCTAAGTACTATCACTTCCATGAAGATTATGGACACAATACCAATGATTATAGACACCTCAGAACTCAGATTCAAGAGGCTGTAAACTCTGGTCAACTCTCGCACCTCGTAAAAGGAATAAAAAATAAAAGAACAAAGTCATCTAACACCTCACAAGGAGTAAGCAAAAAGGATAAAGGTAAGGCATCCGCTGAAACACCTATACTTATGGTAAGTCAAGAAGCCCATATAGCAAAAAGTCTCGCTCAAGAAAATATAGACTACAGAGGAAAGGAAATTACATTTCCTCCAGTAGCAAGGGTGAATAACGCGTCAGTCATTACATAAGCCAAGATATTTGGAAGAAAGGTCGGGTGAGTATACATGGATGGCGGAAGCTCATGTGAGATTATCTACGAAAGTTGTTTTGAGAAACTAAATCCTACCATCAAAGCCACTAAAGTGGACCTAAAGACCCCTCTAGTAGGATTCTCAAGAGAACGTTCCTGGTCCGTTAGTGAAGTTTCGTTAGAGATCACAATAGGAGACGCCCCCCTCTCAAGGACAGAAACTATTAACTTTATTATTGTAAGGTCCGACTCCCCACACAATATGCTATTAGGAAGAACAGCGATGCAAAGGATGGGAATCGTAGTCTCAACGATTCATGGAGCCATCAAGTTTCATACCGAAAAAGGAATCGGAACTGTACTTTCGATAGACGAAGCCAATGAAGGAACGAAGAGGGCCAAAAAGATACCTGCCACAAGTAAGGAAAAGGTCCTCAGTTGCGTCAATGCTGAGGAAAAAATTATCATGAACAACAAGTATCCCGACCAAACGGTGACCATCGAAAAACAGCTACCTGACCATTTCAAAAAAGAGCTGCAAAACCTCCTAAAGTTAAACGCAGCCGTCTTCGCATGGATACACGCTGATATGACAGGGATTCCGAGAACAATAATGGTTGAAGGAAAGCCTTTTAACACAGAACATAAGTTGAATGAATACAGCCATTATAAGCCAATAAAGCAGAACAAGAAAGGTCTAGGTCCAGATAGCAACATGGCAGCCTGTAAAGAAACAGAAGAACTTATGAAAGCAGGGATACTACAGAATGACAAGCACCAAACATAGGTAGCTGTCACACCCCGCCAAGGCAGAAACGCGAGGTGGGACGAGAGAGGGAATCATCACAACACATTGGCGTCTATATAGAGAAACTAAACATGCATAAAATACAAGGTATAGACATGCAGTGTCATGAAAATACCCAAACACAATCAACAAAATCCAAAAGGCGTCTGACATTGAAACAAAGGCAGTTCATGCCAATGTCATGACATGTAAACATTCATAAATCCTAACAATGCGAAACAATTAACATTCATCCACCAAACAAATAAATGAAATCTAGATAACTAAACTTCACCCGCTGCCTATGGTCTATCTAGCCACTTTTCCTAACTTTAATCTCATCCTACTGAATACCTGAAAATGATGCTTATACGTCAACACAATGGTTGGTGAGAAACATAGGTTTTCAAGCACTCATAATCAAATCCATTTCCAAAACACATTTCTGAATTACTATGATTATAAAACATGCATAGCAGGACAATTACTAACTACTATACAAGCTAACATGCATACAATCCAATCAATCATACAACACACTAGGTAGGCGTACCTATCCGCTCCCAAATATGTGATTTCCTAACATGCTAACACGAAGTACATGCATGCCAATCACCATACCTGACATTCTAACACAAAGTACATGCAGGCCAATCACTCATACTTAACATGTTTATTCTCGGGACATGCAAGCGTCCAAACAAATCCACATTGAGTAGGCGTACTCATCCGCTCCCATAATACAAACCAACACGTATCACATAACATATAATATCTAGTTAAAAGTCCATGCAAAAAGTAGACACATAATCACAGCAATCTAAATCAGATGATACCTTATAGATCCTGGGTTTACATGAAGAGCAATGAATCTCAGATTTTGTTCACGGCTTGAGAACAAGAAGTTTGGTCGAGCATCTCTCCATGGACCTTCCATCCACTTACAAAGGTCTAATGGAGAAGACTTATACATGGGTTAAAGCAAGAGAGGTAGCTACTAATGATGCCTCAAACGATTGAAGAGACAGTTTTGAAAAGTCAAAGAAAAGTTCTTGGGATAATAACAGAGGACAGAAAAACAAAGACAGATTCTCCCCCTACCGGGGACCCAATCATGGTTTGCTTCCCAGTCTGTCGAAAAGTCCAAAGGAAATTCTCGCTACGGAAAAGGCTGCAAGAAGCTTTAAGCCACCCCCAAAGATGTTCAGAAGCAAGCGATCGTGAGATATGTCCAAGTACTATCACTTCCATGAAGATTACGGACACGATACCAATGATTATAGACACCTCAGAACTCAGATTCAAGAGGCTATAAACTCCGGTCAACTCTCGTACCTCGTAAAAGGAATAAAAAATGAAAGAACAAAGTCATTCGACACCTCACGAGGAGTAAGCAGAAAGGATAAAGGCAAGGCATCCGCTGAAACACCTATACTTATGGTAAGTCAAGAAGCCCATATAGCAAAAAGTCTCGCTCAAGAAAATATAGACTACAGAGGAAAGGAAATTATATTTCCTCCAGTAGCAAGGGTGAATAACGCGCCAGTCATTACATAAGCCAAGATATTTAGAAGAAAGGTCGGGTGAGTATACATGGATGGCGGAAGCTTATGTGAGACTATCTATGAAAGTTGTTTTGAGAAACTAAATCCTACCATCAAAGCCACTAAAGTGGACCTAAAGACCCCTCTAGTAGGATTCTCAGGAGAACGTTCCTGGTCCGTTGGTGAAGTTCCGTTGGAGATCACAATAGGAGACGCCCCCCTCTCAAGGACATAAACTCTTAACTTCATTATTGTAAGGTCCGACTCCCCATACAATATGCTATTAGGAAGAACAGCGATGCAAAGGATGGGAATCGTAGTCTCAACGATTCATGGAGCCATCAAGTTTCATACCGAAAAAGGAATCGGAACTGTACTTTCGACAGACAAAGCCAATGAAGGAACGAAGAGGGCCAAAAAGATACCTGCCACAAGTAAGGAAAGGGTCCTCAGTTGCGTCAACGCTGAGCAAAAAATTATCATGAACGACAAGTATCCCGACCAAACGGTGACCATCGAAAAGCAGCTACCTGACCATTTCAAAAAAGAGCTGCAAAACCTCCTAAAGTCAAACACAGACGTCTTCGCATGGACACACGCTAATATGACAGGGATTCCGAGAACAATAATGGTTGAAGGAAAGCCTTTCAACATGGAACATAAGCTGAATGAATACAACCATTATAAGCTAATAAAGCAGAACAAGAAAGGTCTAGGTCCAGATCGCAACATGGCAGCCTGTAAAGAAACAGAAGAACTTATGAATGCAGGGATACTACAGAAGGCCAAGCACCAAACATGGGTAGCTGTCACACCCCGCCAAGGCGGAAACGCGAGGTGCGACGAGAGAGGGAATCATCACAACACATTGGCGTCTATATAAAGAAACTAAACATGCATAAAATACAAGGTATCGACATGTAGTGTCACGAAAATACCTAAACACAATCAACAAAATCCAAAAGGCGTCTGACATTGAAACAAAGGCAGTTCATGCCAATGTCATGACATGCAAACATTCATAAATCCTAACAATGCGAAATAATTAACATTCATCCACCAAACAAATAAATGAAATCTAGATAACTAAACTTCACCCGCTGCCTACAGTCTATCTAGCCACTTTTCCTGACTTTAATCTCATCCTACTGAATACCTGAAAATGATGCTTATACGTCAACACAATGGTTGGTGAGAAACATAGGTTTTCAAGCACTCATAATCAAATCCATTTCCAAAACACATTTATGAATTACTGTGATTATAAAACATGCATAGCAGGACAATTACTAACTACTATACAAGCTAACATGCATACAATCCAATCAATCATACAACACACTGGGTAGGCGTACCCATCCGCTCCTAAATATGTGATTTCCTGACATGCTAACACAAAGTACATGCAGGCCAATCACTATACCTGACATTCTAACACGAAGTACATGCAGGCCAATCACTCATACTTAACATATTTATTCTCGGGACATGGAAGCGTCCAAATAAATCCACATTGAGTAGGCGTACTCATCCGCTCCATTAATACAAACCAACACGTATCACATAACATATAATATCTAGTTAAAAGTCCATGCAAAAAGTAGACACATAATCACAGCATTCTAAATCATTTTAAAACACTTTGCATTATTTCCATCTCAAGTTTAAAATGCAATAAAAAGTGAGACTATATAACTCACTTGAATGCTCAAAACGCAGCTTCCAATTCCTATCACGCAACCATGCCCAACCTTAACCACGCGACCAAGCTAAAAGCTCTAGTCCATGTAACACATAAATGATGGATGTCTAAGGGTTTTATTAACCATCATGGGTCACCCCGACACCATGCCTAACCTTAACCACTTCATTAACACCTTTCACTAGTTACTTACAATTTAATTAGGATTACAGAATTTTAGTGTATCTTTACATACTTAAAAACCTTACTTGCTGACCTCAATAAATTATAACAAAAATCAACTAAGTTCATTTATGAGTTTATTAACTACATTGTGATTTCCAAGTGCTCACTACATGTGCCACTACTCCAAATAAAATATAACTTCAAAACTGTCCTAATTCGGATCTGATTGCACACTAAAATATATGGCCCTAATTAACCTACTTAGACAACTAATCAGAGGCTAAATTTTGGTGTGAGGTTAATAGACATATAGAACTTGACCTCTGTGTTTTGGGTAAGCTTAATTCGAATTTTAAGTAGGGTTTTTACTCCCCGAAATCAGACCCAAATCTTACCCGTATTTACTGTTTTAACAACTTTTCTTGCAAAAATTATTTGACTAACTTTCCGACCTCAAAACCTTTCGTGGCTGGACTTTTTGAAAGATAGACTCTCTGAGATTATCCATAGGCTCAAGAAACAAATCAATACTCATTTTTATCATCAATATATCATTCGTTGAACACGACCTAAAAATCTGCCATAACCTAAATCATGATTTAACGCGTTTTATACATAACCGATTGCACCATTAGCATGATCATATCCTCATTAATTACAAAAGTGTTAAACCCTAATGATCCATCATAATTAGGGTTACATGAATAATAAAATCTAGCTAGAATGAACATACTTACCTTGGATGCTAGCACCTAACAACAATTCTTAGGGGTTCTTGGATCCATCATTAAAATTGACACCAAGGGTTTAGGGGGAGGGATAATTTTAGCTGTATAAGGGTTGAGGGAGAAGAAATAAGTGTTTTCTTGACCTAGGGGTTATCCTAAGACTCCTAATCCTAATCAACTTAGACTTGTTTTAGGATAATACCCTTTATTTTCTTTTTTCCTTCTTTCTTTTCTTTTTGGCCGATCCCTACATCTTGGAAATTTAGTGATAAAATCCATGGTGATTCTACATCATTTTCACTAAAGTATCTCAGGCTGTTGCAATAAACCCGAAGGTCTTTGATGCTCAACGTTCACTTTTGCACAAGTCAAACACTTACTAACGTAGATGCAAATCCTTTCTTCATTCCCGGCCACCATACATATCACGAAGGTTATAGTACTTCTTATCCGCTCCCGGATGTACCAAGTATCTTGATGCATGGGCCTCATCCATTACACTTCCTACCAATGAAACCTAAATACGATCCATAAAATATAAACTCTTGTCTTCTTTCCTTCCCATCTATTGATCTAAACCACGTAATCTTTTTGCGAGTACGTTCTCTTGCTTGAACGCCTCACTTTGGGCTGCTAGTATCATTCCTCTTACTCTATACTGAATGGTCATAGCCATCGCTCGAACACGCCTAGGTTCACTCGTTTCCTTCTTTACTTAACGCACCATACACCAACATTTGCCTTACATGGATGGTAGCGATTTCATCCTCATACTCACATATACAACTTAAATCCATAAATAACTACTCATTCACAGCCCTCTTTTCCATTTGTTGGTCCATGTCACGCAACAATTCTGCTGGCGCGTTTCTCTAACTTGGCGTCTCAACTTTAGTTAGCCATATCTTGTCCTAACACCTGACTGGATAGTCATGGACATTGCTCTTACTCGTCTTAGTTTCACTCTCCCTTTCTACTCAACGCATCAACTACTACATTCGATTTATCAAAGCGTTACACAAATCATTCTTCTAAGTCTGGAAAGCCTCTTCTCGTTCTGCGCCCCACTCATACTTTTGATTCCTCTTAGTTAGGGAAGTAATGGGTTTAACAATCTTAGAAAAGTTTGCGATGAAACTTAGGTAGCTAACCTGCCAATCCTAAGAATAATCATATCTTGAATGGTGTCTTAGGTACTTCCTAATTCTTCACTGCCTCACTCTTACTCGGGTCCACGTGATTACGTTATGGTTGACCACGTGACAAAAAAATGCACTTCTTCCAACCAAAACTCACACTTAGAAAACTTGGCATACAACTTCTCCTTCCTAAGTAATTCCAACACTAACTTCAAATGAACTTCATGCTTCTCTTCTTAACAAATGACACTGGTGCTCCCTACGGAAAATAACTAGGTCGTATGAAACCTTTGTCTTGCAACTCTTGAAGTTGTTCAGACAATTCTTGCATTTCCTAGGTTGCTAGACGATATAGAGACTTCGTGACTGGCATCGCTCCAGGAACTAAATCTATGCGGAACTCAACTTATCGTTGCGGTGGTCATCAACAAGTCTTTCGGAACATATCAACAAAATCTCGTACGATGGAAGTATCACTCACTTTTGGTTCATCTACCTTCGTGTTCAATAAGGTTTTCACGACTCCTTGAGTACGTTCACCTTGAACCTGAAGTAGCTCATCACCTTCCAATGATATCCCAACCACCTTTTCATGACATACTATCACGACCTTATTCTTGGAAAATCAACCCATTCCCACAATCACACCAAAGCTTCCATGACCCGACAAAATCAACATATTCTAAGGATTACGAACTATCGAATAGGATAACAAACGAATATCAAATCATGGCTAGAATACATATGGGGGATTCCACATATGCGAATAGACGTTGATCAAATGACATAAGAATCCTTTGAAAGAAAGGATACATATATGTATCGAGTGAAAACGCAAACGAAAAAAATCAACAGGCGTACCACGACAAAAGAAACACATAACAAAAATCCTTACGCACCAGAACTTATAAATACGAAAGACAAAATTCTTATACCAACAATTGACTTTACTCGAAAGAACCAATTAAATAATGTTTTTGTTTTTATCTAAAAAAATCAATTTAAAAATACAGAAAGTCTTTTTTAAATATAAAAAAGCATTTTAAAAAAATGCTGAAGTTAATATATGTAAAATTATTATAATCATGGGTTGTATAAAATCTAGAGGTAGTTATTCTATGGTGTATCGCATATTACTACCATGAATCATTTTAAACCTATTTTCATAATTAAATTTGAGAATTTAATAAACACTATGGACAATTTTCATAACTTAATTGTATAGGCACTTAAAATGTTCTATTCACAACGATCATTTTAACTCAATTTTATTCACAATATCATTTTAAACACAGTTTTCGATCAAAACATCACCAAGATATTCTTCAAAGGGGTCATTTTTTTTAACTTAGACATCAATTTATACTTATATATTACTCAAACAAGGACATCGGCAATACCAAAAGGGATTTTAAACACCGTACAGAACTCTAACACTATTCTGTTTACTATGTTGAAAACGAAAAAAATCACCAAAAACCTTATACCTCAGAATAAATCAAACGAACGCGTACAAGAGAAAACCTATGCAAAGACGTTAAGGATCCAAAAGAAAACAGTAAGGTCTTATCCGAAATAATGATCAACATGGGCAAACCTAAAAGCATGATATAACATGTCGCCAACGGGTTTACGGGAAAACCAAGGAAGTATATACACCAAGGGAGTAAATATTCAATACTAAATTAGCACGAACCAAATAGTTCTTAAAAGGAAAAAATTTCCGATATTCCTACGAGAAGTCACCTTTAGGGGGAAAACCAGTGAATGTACTAATAACAAAGCAGCAGGATCCGAACATCCAATATACATCAAGACGTCAAATAGGAAGGTAGGACTTCTTACAACAAAGTCGTGATGATGGCGATTCTACACTTTGGAGTTAGGGATCCCAAACGTTTATCGATGCAAACGAACAACCTCAATATTAGTTATCATAGTACTAAATATGTATCCGCAAACGTTAGACTTGAGACAGAATACAATTACTATCTTACAAAACTATCCATAACACATCCGACACATTAGGTAATTGAATAACTTCCCTAACCATATAACCATCCTATATCAGGCGCGATTGCAAACATTACCACACCTCACACTACCAAGTAACAAATAAACATCAATGAATGCAATCATGGTCACAAGTCTACGTGTGTGATACCTTTATAATTATGTCAGCCGCCATAATTATAATTGCCTCCTTTCACACGTGTACTTACTTCAAGATACACTCTCAATGATCAATCAAAATATAAGCAATATTACCACATTGCAACAATCTTAAATCACTACCCACATAAACACATAAAGGATGCTCCAACAAATAACTACTTACTTATATAAAGTTAAAGTCGAAAATGACATAAAGGAACGAAAGTCTCGCAGCGCCTCCAAAATACCAGATATTCGAAAGAATTAATCAATAACAACGTGAAGAGGTAAAAGACGGAATAAACCTATGTTGTGCCTCGCATGGGTTTGACTTTACCTTCGCAAGAGTCACCCGACTCCGCGGGTCCATCCCTACTATGACTATCCGACAAGCGATCAACTACTCTATCTCCTTTGGTTCCACAAAAGGCTTCTCATACACTTAAGTCCAGTTGGGAAAACAGTTCCCTAGTGAGACTTCTTACGGGTAGGGAAAAAACATAGCTAAAATACTCAAAAAGTAATACATATCATATCAGATAATGGTAGGCAAAATAACTAAAATGACAACTTAGCAAAAAACGAGATATATAAGCTATGCAAAAATAGAGGGGAAGCATAGCAGTTATAGCATTAAACACTTAAACCCTAAATGCATCTACATGAAGGACCCTTAGGTTATAGTCTAGGCTCAACCACCTACTTCTCTATAACCATTAGCAATGATACCAATCTGTCACACCCCGCCAAGGCGGAAACGTGAGGCACGGCGAGAGAGGGAATCATCACAACACATTGGCGTCTATATAGAAAAACTAAACATGCATAAAATACAAGGTATAGACACGCAGTGTCATAAAAATACCCAAACACAATCAACAAAATCCAAAAGGCATCTGACATTGAAATGAAGGCATTTCATGCCAATGTCATGACATGCAAACATTTATAAATCCAAACAATGAAAAACAATTAACATTCATCCACCAAACAAATAAACAAAATCTAGATAACTAAACTTCGCCAACTGCCTACGGTCCATCTAGCCACTTTTCCTAACTTTAACCTTGTCCTGCTGAATACCTAAAAATGATGCTTATACGTCAACACAATGGTTGGTGAGAAACATAGGTTTTTAGACACTCATAATCAAATCCATTTCTAAAACACATTTCCGAATTACTGTGATTATAAAACATGCATATAGGACAGTTACCTTAATACTATACAAGCAAAAAACATGCTATAAATCCAATCATCATAAACACACTGGTAGGCGTACCCATCCGCTCCCAAATCTGTAATTTCCTGACATGCTAACACGAAGTACATGCAGGACAATCACTATACTTAACATGTTTATTCCTGAGACATGCAAGCGTTCAACCAAATTCACATTGAGTAGGCGTACTCATCCGATCCCATATACAAACCAACATGCTATCAATAACATATAATAGCCAGTTAAATGGTCCAATGAACAATGTAAACGCATATCACTGCAATCTTAATTCTTTTTAAAACCACTTTGCAATCATTTCCATCCCAAGTTTAAAACGCAGTGAAAAAGTTAGGACTATGTAAACTCACTTGACTTGAATGCTCAAAACGCAGCTTCTAATTCCTATCACGCAACTATACAAATAAATATACACGGTTACACGCAACCAAGATAAAAGCTTAGTTCCATGATAGACATCATATATGATGGATCTATTAGGGTCTGATTAACAATCATGGGTCACCCAAAAACATGCCAAAACCTTAACCCACTTCATTAAACACCTTTCACTAGTTATTACAAATATATTCAGAAATTGCAGAATTTTAGTTTATCTTTACGTACTTAAAAAAACCTTACTTGCTGACCTCCATAAATTATACCAAAAATCACCTAAGTTCATTTATGAGTTTATTAACTACCTTGTGATTTCCAAGTGCTCACTACATGTGCCACTACTCCAAATAAAATCCAATTTCAAAACTGTCCCAATTCGAATCTGATTGCACACTAAAATGTATGGACCTAATTACCTTACTTAGACAACTAATCAGAGGCTAAATTTTAGTGTGAGGTTAATAGACATATAGAACTTGACTTCTGTGTTTTTTCTAAGCTTAATTCTAATTTTAAGTAGGGGTTTTATTCCCTGAAATCAGACCCAAATCTGACCCGTATTTACTGTTTTAACAACTTTTCTTGCAAAAATTATTTGACTAACTTTCCGACCTCAAACTTTCGTGTTGGGACTTTTGTAAACTATACTCTTGAGGCTTATTCATACGGTTCAAGAAACATATCAATACTCCCCAAATTTTTTTTTATCATCAAGATTATCATTCGTCGTTGAACACGACCCAAAAATCTGCCATAACCTAAATCATGATCTAACGCGTTTTATACCTAACCGATTGCACCATTATGATCCTAATTAAACCACAAACACACTAGCATGATCATATCCTCATTAATTACAAAAGTGTTAAACCCTAATGATCCATCATAATTAGGGTTACATGAATAATAAAATCTAGCTAGGATGAACATACTTACCTTGGATGCTAGCACCTAACAACAATTCTTGGGGGTTCTTGGATCCACCATTAAAATCGACACCAAGGGTTTAGGGGGAGGGATAATTTCGGCTGTATAAGGGTTGAGGGGGAAGAAATAAGTGTTTTCTTGACCTAGGGGTTATCCTAAGACTCCTAATCCTAATCAACTTAGACTTGTTTTAGGATAATACCCTTTATTTTCTTTTTTCCTTCTTTCTTTTCTTTTTGGCCGATCCCTACATAAATATACATACATTTATTTTATTTTTATTTTATTAAATTTATTAATTACATTATTACTTACATTACCTTAAGTTTTTATAAAAACCTAAGCTAATTTAAGTAAACCTTTTTACATAAACGCTACTTACTACATTTTCTAAAAATAACTTTCATTTCAAAATTTAACTTTCTATTTTTAGAAAGTTTACCACAAACATCCATATTTCACTCACTTAACTCTCTTCCAATATGACACATTTTCCACAAACGCTTAATCCACAATAATCCAAATATTTGACATAGCATTACATACAATACGCCAATCATTTCCATTATCACCGCATGTGAACAAATGGAATACCAATCACTTCCCACAACATGATCAAAATGAGATGCCCATACAACTCAAAATGATCTTAAGCACATACTAAAACCACTTAGCACACATAATAATCACATAGCACACCACTTAATCCCATAAAATGAACACATAGCCATATCTAACGATAAAGCTAACCTGTCCAAATCATGGGTGTCACATTAGCCAACCCTGTTATGGTAAAAAAGAGTGATGGAGGATGAGAATGTGTGTGGACTTCACAGACATAAACAAGGCCTTTCTCAAAAACTGTTAATCACTACCAGCGATCAATTGGAAAATAGAATCCCTCTCAGGGTTCCATTTGAAGTGTTTCCTAGACGCCTACATGGGTTACCATCAAATTCAAATGGTACAAGAAGACGAAGACAAAATAGCCTTCTACGCTGGAGAAGGAGTCTTCTGCTACAAAAAGATGTCGTTCGGTCTTAAAAATGCATGGGCAACATACCAAAGGTTAATGGACAAGGTCTTCAGTCGCCATATTGGAAGAAACCTTGAAGCTTACGTAGACGACATGGTCATCAAAATTACTTCCGAAAAAGAAATGTTGAAAGATATACAAGAGACCTTCGGAAGGTTTTGATCGATCAACATCAAGCTAAATCCAAAGAAATGCTCATTCAGTGTTGAAGAAGGCTCCTTCTTGGGACACCTCATTACAAAGCATGGCATAAAAGCCAATCCTTCGAAGGTTAAAGCGGTCGTTGACCTCGACTAGCCAAGAACACTAAAAGACATACAAAGTCTCAACAGGAAGCTAGCAGCCCTCAACCGGTTTTTATCAAAAGGTGCGGAACGATCCCTAGCTTTCTTCAAAGTACTCAAAGGGTGCAAAGATAAAAAGAGCATACAGTGGACAACCGAGGCCGACAAAGCAATGGAGAAAATGAAGAAACTCGTTCAAGCCTTACCAACACTCACTACACAAAGGGTGGGAGAAACTTTAACAATGTACCTCACCGCCTCAAAAGAAACTATAAGTGTTGTGCTTGCCGCAAAACAAAATGAAGGATGGACCCTTATTTATTTTGTAAGCAGGGTCCTACAAGGTGCCGAACTCAAATATCCTGCCTTGGAGAAGCTTGTACTGGCCTTGGTTCATGCAGTAAGAAGACTTTAAAGATACTTTCAGGCTCACACAATAACAGTTCTCACAAACACAACGATTAA
>BQNB010091690.1:0-26808 GCA_026074375.1 Tanacetum coccineum
TCGTTATCTATACAATAATTATGCATGATTGCTTATTAAACAATAAAGTTATATATATATACTTGTAATGCAAATGTGATTCTAGTTTTGACTTAAATCATATCATATTTGTGACATTGTCATATTATTCATTTAAACAAATGGAAGCGTGGTGGGCTCATAACCCACTAGTCTCAGGATCGTAACCTGACTCATAATATGCTTATTTGTTTGTATAAATGCTTGATGTCGTGCCGTGCACAAGTGGGAGAAATCTTAATTGTGTGCAAGGTATAACACATAACAATATGACTAATGGTTTTTCTTAACCGCATGGTAAGAAAGCTAATATTCTACTAGGACTTATACACCTCGATGTATGTCGTCCTACTTAGAACTAGTGTCAAAAAATAATGAATACCTACTTCATCATATTCACTAAAAGGTTTATCAAATGTGATTGTGTAAGAAGTATGTAATTAACTTGAAACCAAGAGTCGGCGTTCAATAATACTTTATTTAATATGTTTATTTCTTCTTGTAAAGACATAAACATCAGGTTCAAAGACTTATAAAGTAAGCAATTGACTTGTCATGTCTCCTTGTCACGACATGTACATGAAGTCATTGAAATATCTAAAGAATTATAACGTAATGTTAGCAATTAGCATGTTATGTCTTCTAGTTAAGATATGTACATAAAGTCCTTGAACTTCTCTAAGACTTCTACATTATAGCATGCAATTGGCTTGAAATTACTGTTAATGCCATTATGTTTGAACAAATTGGCAAGTATGTGAGCCAAAGGGTATTAGGTTATCTAAGGAATTGTGATACTGTCTCATAATCCCATTACTCATAGAATACCACATCGCTATGGTATGTTTGATGTGTAAAATCAAACTCTGTTGATATTGATCGATTTATGATAACTTTAACTACCCTACCTCTAATCTTATAAAGGTTAACAAAATTAAGTAAGCAACGTATTTACTCAATTTGGTTCCAACTAAGAAGGTAACTAAGACTCCATCAGGTTATGGAATGGGAAGACTCCCATTAAGTCTTAACTAAAGTTTTGAAGTTGTTAAGATCACGTTAAGTGTGTTATTAGCAAACTAGAGTCAAGACAGAGTACATTATACATCCCAAATGAGAACAATTTTATTGTTGCTCAACTTGCTGCGTATTTGGAGAAAGTCTCCTCTTACACGAAGCAAGTGGGAGCATTTGTTTTTGGAGAAAGTCTCTTCTTACACAACCTTCTGAATGCGCTAGCTAACGACATAATAAATGTTAAGATATAGTCCATGAAAGAAAATTATTTTGGAATTTGATTGATCTTTCACCAATCGGTAAGACTGAGAAGTTAAATTGGTTCTTCCAGGAGAAGACTAATATGGATAAAAATATACACACATTTAAATGCATGCCTTGTGATAATGGTTTTACTTATACTCAAACAATTGACTATGATTAAAGCTTCTTTTCCTTGCAAGCATTAAATGAATAAAGATATTAGTTACCACATTTGATTTCATGAATATGAAATATGTCAATTGGATGTCAAAACTTCTTCTTGAATGATTACCTTTGCGAGGACGTTGTGTAATCAAAATGGGTTTATGAATCCATGTTATCTTTATAAGATGTTCAAGCTGTGAAATCCAAGTAGATTAGAGCATGCATCTACGAGCTGGAATCTTATGTTTACATCAACAATTTGATTTTGATTGAAAAAAATAGATCTCCTGAGTATACCTTAAATCTAGTCGTAGCATTATGTTTTATCTTTCTTATATCTTATATGTTGTCAACATATTGAAAATAATATTTCACCTAAGCTAGATTTTAATTCTTAGTTTGGAATAATATTTCTATCGATAAATATAAGAAATAAAACATGTAACCTTGTAGCATAAGTTTACTAATATAAACATACATGATTAATAAGTTTAACACAACATGACACATCATTGAGCAAGACTCAAGTTCTATCTCACCTGATGAGTTAAATACATATTTGAAAATGTTTGGTTCGCTAGGGTGTGATTATGTATGTCATGTATTAGACTAATTGTAGCCTTTGCCGTGAATGCAAGTGAACCTTACAAACGAATAGATCCTAGTAAAAGTCATAGACTACTATTGAAAGAACATTCTAAAAGGCCTTTTAAGGACTAAAGACATGTTCATTGTTTACGGATTTTAATAAAGAGATTAGTGTTGAGCTTATACACTAATGCTTAATTTGATTGAGATATTCTCAATCCTAGTCATAGCAGGATTTTCATCATAAATGATAATACTGTTGAAACCTAAAACATGCTTGGATTTGAAGAAAGCATGTCTGTTTCTACTATTAACTTAAGAGTAAGAATTACTTTATAGTTTGGGGAAGCTTGTTAGAAGACTGTGCTCATATTAGGTAGGTATTAGCACTTGAACGACATATACAAAAAGAAAAATCATCGTTTTATTCAAAAAACCTTCACTGCTTGTGGAGTTTAACAAGGTGTTTCAAAGGATCAACTTGAGTGACAGACTATGTTGGTACTTTTTCACAATCATGACAAAAGTTAAGATAATGTCTTGTACCAAACATGTTTATCATGCTAGGAACATTGAACTTTGACCTGCTAGTAGTCTTATGTATATATGTTTTTAGTATTTGGATAATGGAACATTAAACAGTTGTATTAAACAATGAATTGACATACCTAGTATGATTGTCTTCATTTATACAACTATGTTCTATATTAGCATGTTTAATTCCATGAATAATTTATTTATTCTAAATTATCCATTGTCAGTTAATGATACGAGAGCATCATTGAATTAGGGCAAATGTGAGTGTTTTGGTCATATTCATATAGTATGAATATTAAAGGATGACACTGCCAAACTTATATGTTGTTCATAAGATGAACATTAGACTGACTCAACCTATGAGTATTCACTACATGGATTGGCGTCAATAGTGAATCTCGCAAGTGGTTATATCTTGCATCCTTAGACTTGAGATGCAAGTAGGTTTTGTGTGTATGGAATGCAAATCTTAGATATGGTTCAACACTGACCTGTTGAAGGCTGCTATAAAGGCCATTTTCAGAAGGGATCTGAAACATATAACGGATACGTGCAGTCAAAATAGGATCTATTACTCCACATGTTATGGAGAAAGATACTACTAGGCCCCTCGATGATTTGAATAGATGTATGTGTGGCCGCACCTAAATGTAATTAAGATAATACTTGATTAATTTGGTAATCTAGTTCAATTTCTATATCGAGAAACAAAATATTAAACATTAGAATGACTTATGATGCGTGTCTTATGTTTAACAAAGTGTTTGTAACAAAAGGATGATTGATATCTAAACCATTTAAAATAATATGTTTAAGAAAGTATCCTTATATGTTTCTGGGGGCATTGCCGTGTTGCTAGACGCTAACCTTTGCTTGTATTACTACTTGATTATTATGACGTGCGCAAGTGGGAGCTGTTGGAGTATGCTCATGTCATAATAAATAATATACGGCTGGAAACATGTGAGCCTATAGGGTCACACACATATACACTGAGGTGCCACTGTATATATCGTGTTTATTGTATTCAAGGTATATACATAAACTACATAACTCGGGATCAATATTAGGCTTATAATAACTAAGTAATGTACTTAGTTTATTGGACTAAGCAAACAAATGGAAAGCCTATTTGAGCCCACCATATGGTTGGCCTAAGAAGTAAAAGAAAAGAGAAAGAAAGCTCAAAGGGGTTAATGGTTAATTGGATCATGATAACTACTAATTGATTTAGTCATTAGGAGTTACAAATCAATTAACCACTTACCAATTTAGTTATATTTATGATAACTACTAATTGATTTAGTCATTATGATGTATAAATCAATTAAATACTTACTAAAATTTTCTCCCCCCTCTCTTCCTATAAAAGGGACGGCATAAACTTAAACAAAATAAGAGTTTTTTTGTTTTCTTGATCTATTACTTTGATTCTCGTTCATTCAAAGTATAATCCAATGTTACGGGGTTAAGGACTAGCATCCAAGAGGTATACAGTGAATTGTAGTATGGATAATCATAGATGTGATCTACATTGGTCACTTGGTTTCTTGGATAGATCGTGTACAAGAGAAGGTTGTTCTTTGATTCTACCGATTACGATGCAAAGGTAATAATTGTTGTTTTTATTTTGATTGATCATATGACTCTATGGATCCGTTGATAGGTGCATGTTCCGCTACATTTTATATTTGAATATATGATATTCATTTGATTCAACACCTACATAAGTAAATTAATTTTCAAGTTTTACATTTATATTTAGCCAAATTACCTATTAACAAACACTAACGGGCATTGTACCCGATCAGTTGTAGGTTTGTTGGTAAGTAGAGTGTCGATCACTAAGAGCGAGAGCGTTAATTACTAAGTTTACCAGTATTTTAGTCATCTATGTTAGTTCTAATCTATGTTAATCCTAAGTTAGTCCTAATTCTAACATGAAGGGAGGTTTTCAGCCTAAGAGACTGGCACGGGTTTTGGAAATTAACCAAGTAAGAATAATTAACACACGCAAGCAGATAATCAAAAGATGGAGAAGCGATCAAGCCTATTGTAAGGAAATCGTTAAGTAACCATGTATCGCTATTTTCAAGTAAAACGCTCAGTGTTTTGTTTATTAGTGTAATGATTGTCTTCTTATTGTCGATATATCATTCCTAAATTTAGGCGGTACTTCTTTCTAAAACCTAGACATGCTAATTCTGTCACAATTAAACACATCCACATAAAGAAATCGGTGCTCATTATAATCTATCTTATGAGATTAATAATGGTGATGTCTTATTAAATGTAAGCTCATCGAAGACTTGTTAGTGTAACTTTGCTGCGATAACGGCTCTTTATATACTAGTAGTCCACTATCCGAGTCTTTACCAATGGAACCAGAACGCTATTTGTTGAATCCCAGGGTCTCCTGAAATATTGCTAGATCCAACTTGTTTCCTAAGACACAGGAATTTTAGGATCATTGATTTTTTTATTGGCATATTTTAGGTGCTTATGAGGGAAGGCGCTGCACGCTGGCCCTTCGTTTATGTTTCCCGGGCAAGTTCGAGGCGGCAAAGACTAGGTCAATATTTGTGGGGAGAAAAAAAAATACTATGATTGTAGATTATATAAGAATCGAAGATATGGAGAGCTATCTCGAGCATCTAGCTAAATCTATTTTTTGTATTCCTAGATCCAATTGAATGATAGGTTGCTTACTTAATCACATAAGCGAGTATAAATTGATAAACATAATCAATACACAACAATTAAGAAGACAATCGATATAAACAAACCAAACATTAAATTATCATAAACATGGCTAATACCCAAAGGTATTAGCCAATAAACATTGTAACAAATACAAACATAATAAATGAACAACCAATGTAACCTAACCGAGTTAAATGAATGATACTAAAAATCGAACGATAATTAGAGTATAGATTATTACAAAGTATTCCCTATGAATTGAGGTGCATTTTTTGACCTTCTTGGCTTATCTTCCCTTCTGAAAATCGACTTTTGTGGTTAAGGATTCGTCACTGCTTTTTTGCTCTCCTAAAACTCGTATTTAAGGTATGTATTTATAGGGTCTGGAATATGGTCGATACGCTGTATTAAATGATCTCAAATACGCGTATTGGGGATTTCTTGAAGTAGGGACCACGTTTGATATCTTCCAGAATCTTTCAATACTTCATCTTTGATACGGCGTAAATAGTCTTCTGGATACGGCGTACTGGTCATCAAATCATCGTGGTTTCTTGTTAAGTGCAGACACAGATACGTCGTATATTCCTTGTTGGATACAACATATTGAGTTCACAAAATAGTAGTCTTAAGATTTCTTTGTTTAAGCTCCAAAATGCGTGCCTTTTAGTTAAACTTCACCAATTGCTCCATAATTACTACAAATAACAAATTTAAGCAATTAAGTACCAATTCGTGCAATAATTATACAAACTGGGAAATTTACATAGGATAAATGATGCTATAAAATAGACATTATTTGATGTCATCAAATATCCCCCCACTTGAATCCTACTCAAGTAGTCTTTAGAAAACTTATGAAAATGTATCCCAACCGTAGTCAAGGTTTTTTACTTTAAGCAATTTTTTGTTCAATTACTATTACACAACCAAACATCTCATGAAATAGGAAAATAAAAACACTCCAATCACTTAACTAATCTATGTGGTAACATTTAAGTAATTCGCTCATTTGCTTGGTCATGATGAGTATTCTATCATAAGCTTGGCAAGGATACACATCTCCACCACTAAAGCTAAGGAGTAACAAGTCTATAAAGATAAATTGGGTTAAGGTTTAAAGGGTTGATCATTCTTTCTTGTCTCTATCGATACCAATATTCTAGAAAAGGCGACGAAAGCACACATACACATTCATAACGATGGAAAGACTATATGTGATTGCTCACTCCTTAACTTCGAATAGCTAAAGAATCAGGATAGTATCTTCACAATATTTTGTAAAACAACAAGGACGAGACACCATGTATAACACACTCTTTTACCGTTTGGATTGGAGTAAGGACACACATGATTGCTCACTCCCTCATTTGAGTAAAACCAAATGTTAGGATGAAGAACAATAAAGGGTATGGAATCTTCTAATCCTTTCACCAACAGAAATACACCAACAAGGCAGACAAAATCACACATAACATTTCATATCGATGGGAATAGATTCATTGTGATTGTTCGCATCCTCATTCGAGAATCCAAGGTTAGGGATTAGGAAAGGGAAAATAATTGGTGTTAAATAAAAAAGAACAAAACAAATAGATAGAGTCTGAACAAATAAGAAACAGTGTTGCTCATTACTTTCTCGACTGTACCCATGAAAAAGACACAAAATCATAGACATAAATGTATTGATCATAGATCAACAAACACAAACTTAGGTTGGCGTTTCCCGTAAATGGTCAACAACAATCATTTCTTAATTATACATACTATACAACAATAGTGGTGATATCGACCATTTTATACATAAAGATACATGGTTGGTTTATTTTGACCAACATACAATAATACTCTACAGAACCACTTTTTTTCTCTTAATTTTTTCAATTTTTTAAACAAACCATTATGAGTTTTGGTGTATTTTCACCATCTCACGATCTCAATAAATCCAGATAATTTATCCATAATCCTCCATACTTCGGATATAAAAATAATTGTAAAAGTAGTAAATCCAGATAATTTATCCATAAAGACTAAAAAATACTTACTATCACTTTCCCATTGCATTGTGCATTTCCCGACCTAAAACCAAGATAGAAAGTATGCACCACGTTACACGAGGAAAATACATTACTTTACACAAAAGTGACTAGTAACCGAAATAGGACTTAATCTAATAGGGTAGGCTAAGGTGTAAAGGTGTAACAAAATAAATATTTGGTGTATGAAAAGAATAGAATGGCTTAACAAGTTTTTTCTAGGGGTATCTTACTCTAAAAATGAGAGTAAACAAAGGGTTTATACGAGGGTTAACTAACTAGTGTAGTTAGTTAATATCACAACATGTATAGGCTTTTTTGGTGTAATCCTAGAAATTTACCAGTTTAGACAAGTCACTCCATCTATTTAAAATAGTACTTATTATGGTGGTCTTGAATAACTATACCAAGCCAAGTTCTAAAGTTTAATACAGTCACTGGCACACTCATATTTTGTGGAATTTTAGGGGTAAAATTGAGGTAAACGGAAAGGCTAAATCCTCACAATTGTAATTAAGGGTTAATGTGTGTGGGTTATGTAACTAATAATTTTCACAAAAGTATGCTAATTTTTTTTAATTTAGGCATAAATTAGACATAATATTGTAAAAAATAGGACAAGTAAGCATTCTAATTCTCCCTCTTTCCCCCCACTTAAGTTATCAATGAACCTCATTATATAATATAACATTAAGGACAGAAAAATTAAAAGATTTAGAACAATAAACTCCCCTGGATTTGCTCGGTATGAATCCTAATGTTGCGTTTATGAGCAAAATCATGTGTCGAACAACACACATATTGAATTCTAGTATATAAATACACCACCAAAGTCATCATTTTCATTCAGTAAGGTCTGGTATAAGATATAAGAAAAACCAATGCAATTCTATCTTCGGTATTCGACAGTTAGAAAACAAAAACTAAAACTAAAATGAAAAATTGTACAAGAATGTCGGATACGCGTATCTAAGCCAGGATTAACCATATTGAGACCTATAAAAAAGTATCTAAGTTACGGGTCAAATTGTCAGATACGATGTATCATATTTATGAATACGCCATATAGACAATCTGACAATAATGTTTAAATACAGAAAAATAAAAACTGGATAACATCCAGTTAGATCAATACGCCGTATCCATTAAAGTTGGATATGCCGTATCGATTAAATAGGAAGACAGACTTGATAAAAAATAAGAAAATAACATTCCGGTTTATCTCCTGGCAAGCACTTTTGTTTATAGCAAAGTCTTTAAGTTAGACTTGTCTTCAGCTCTTCATTCCGCCCTTGTCACGAACCATCCTTCGTCCATTTTGGCTCTAGACTCAATAGTGCACTTTGATTTTAGTGACCGGAGGCTGGAGCTGAGTGCCACCTTTTCAATATCAACTAACTCAGAGTGAGAGAGTTGATAGAAATGTGTGAATCTCCGTGAGTTTTGAAACAAAGTATTTCCGACTTTGATTGGCTGGGAAGGGTTGTGCATAGCGACACTGGGTCCATGACTGTCTTCAATGTAGGACAACATCTTAGTGTTTCCGACAGTTTATGTATTGACCCAATTTCTGCCTAAGTGTATGGAGGGCTTCTTTCTTTTCACCCTTTATCTTTATATTTATTTTTCATTCTTCAACCCATTCAATGCTTACCGAGACTTCATAACTAACACCTTGTTGGGTTTTTTCCAGTGTTAGCTCCATCTCAGTCTGCATTCTTCCCTTAATCTCACTTTGCTCCTTTTATCATACCTAAGGACTTCTACACTAACTAGTGGATATCCCTAGGTAGATCCCTCCTGTTCTGGTTGGATCATAGGATTTGAATACCTATGCCTAACCACCTTATATATAACACCCCGTGTTTTCAAGTCATTGACGACGTCGATAAATATACTATTTATTTTTAGTATTGTACGCGTTTGTTTAAAATCGTAGACGTTAAGTTAAATCGCGTACGCCAAAAATTATCGTTCAATGTAAACGGGCATCAAACAATTAAATGTTTACATTAAGCAAGTATTAAGTAATTATTTAGATGATAATTATTAACTTTGTTAATTTTTATTTTTATTGGTTACGTAAATTGGCTACGTTTCGCAATAAAATACGTTTAGGCATACCCGGAACCACCAAAACTTTTCTACGCTTCAACAAATACCCACTTTTATACCCAATACATAAAAGTTACATAATATTATCACACATATCATGCCATGGCCGGATTTATAAGGATAGACCAAGAAAATGTGTCAAAAATCAACAACTTGCAATTGTACATACATTAACACATTAAGTTTTATGTCCCCTTAACCAAGACTAACTATTTTTGACCAAGGACTTCCCTAAGACCCTCAATCCCTTGACTAGTCATGGAGATATATAATACTTGTATAAGTGATATTACACACACACTCTTCATTTGCAAGGTGAAAATCAAACAAATACTCCATTTGTCACTCATATAAGCCACGGCTCAAAACCCTCTATACAAACAATCCATACAAAATTTTCCAACAACATTTACACACATCCTACGATAATATCTAAGGTTAACTAAGAAGGTTTGGAAGCTTGGTTAAGAGTTTTCAAGTATTTAAGCAAGTATTACAAGATTAAGTTTTCTTTAGAAAACTAGGATTTTCAAGTCTTGCAAGCTTTGGTGTTTCATCTAAACAAGGGTTTGGATTGTGTTGATCATCACCCTACATCTCATTAAGGTTATCTAAGACTCTTTATGTATTTACATTTATGATTTTATGTGTATATGAGTTCTATGTAGTGAAATCACCATTAGGATGCTTTTAAACATGTAAAACCTATTTTTACTTGTGGTTATGGATTTGTACACTTTTACTTATGGTATGTTGTTGGATATATCATGTTATAAATGGATACATAAGTATTTTACAATCTTGGTTAAGCTTAAAAAGTGTATGTGCAAAATTAGGGTTTTATAGGTTTCTTAATATGTTACAAGTGAAAGTAATGCAAATAACATGTAAATCTTGTTTATGGACTTGGTAATTTGGACATATGAGGACAATGATGGACTAATGGACTTTAATATATGTATGACATATAACATATATGGTATATAAGACTTGTGGTAGATTACAAAGTTAAAAGTATAAAAACAAAGGTTAAATATAGACTTAATAAAGTCATTCAATGTTTCTGTCCAAAATTCGAATATAAACATATCTACTTTATGTTTTTATAAAATACTACATCTCAAGACGAATCCGGGCATGTAAGAAACTTGAAAAACGGATAAATAACGAAAAAGTTACGGTAAAAACAAGTTATACGATAAATAAACGAATTTATAAAAGAATTTTTATAAAACAATTTATAAAAATTATATAAAACAGCAAGTTTAGTATTTTTAACAGATTACACATATTTTTAGGATTCCAAAATGATAAGAAACGAAAATTTTCAATTAATAACGAATGAGTTATGAATTTCGCGAGTTTACGACAATTAATACTTTTATAAAACTATTTTTATAAAAGTTACTATTCATGACAGAAACTTTTATTTTTGTAAACCTCATAAATCAATAGAACTTTCAATTACGAGAACGTGCTCGAAGGAATCGCTAAAAACGGAGCTATAACGAAGAAAATACGACGTATACGAGTTTTACGACAACAAAAACGATATAAGTGAACTTATGATCTGGTGTGAACAGTAAAAGTTACTGTTCACCAGTAGGTCCAAAATTTGAAAATGTCAAATTTTGATAACTCGACTTAATACGAAAACGTGAGCGCAAGAAACACCTCAAACGGACTTGAAACGCGAAAGTTACGCCAGTTTTACTAAAACAGTAATTATAAACGTTTTAACTTATTAAACACAATTTTACCAAAACAATTAGATGGTGATCTAGCTATGTAGAATTGTATATGGTAGATGTTAATTACCATGCTTAGCACTTATACGACCTTAATTTAAATAGGTTGCATCTAACGATTTGCGTGACGCATTATCTGTGATATTTGGATTATCAGTAACTCAAGGTGAGTTCATAGCCCCACATTTTTACGATTTCAATGATTTATAACTTTGGGGTGGAAACATGCTTTGTTTTATAAATTGGACGCAAGTGTATATTTTATATTGATTACGTGTTTGCCTAAGTAGCGATAACCCAAGTTGAGCCCATTATCATGAACTGTCAATTGCATAGATGTAGTTGTGAATTACATTATGTGAGCGCGAATGTTATGAATAGATCTATTTGGGATTGACCTCCCCGTTCGGGTGATTAGCTATCACCGGGAACGAACGTTATAGCATGTCGGATTTGGGATGTTTAGGGTTGAACATCTGATCGGGCAGAATAGCAATATTTATTATTGCGAATATAATTGTCGAGCTTCAGTGTCATGAGCTTAGGAAAACGTAATTTGGATTTTGTGATGTCTGCATCTGTTGCATTATCACGGGAAAGTCTTGCGGTCCTGCATATTTATAATATTACTAGTGTAAATGAATTTACACCAACATTTTGTTGACATTTAAAGCAATGTTTTCAGGTGGTCAATAGGCACGAGGTGCCAAGGATACATTGGTGACACTTTTGGTTATCACGCTAAAGATTTGGATGTAATATGTTTTGGGAAATGTATTGTCAATCTTTGTAATATCAAACACTAAACAAGTAAAGCTGCATGCTTTGTGTAACAAGTCTTTTATCAAATCCAATGTATCATTTTTAAACGACTTTTTGTCGTTCTTATATATCTTGTGCTATTGATCTGAGAAGTAACACGCCTCAGATACTGCGACCTAATTTGGGGGTGTTACAGATTGGTATCAAGAGCCAAGGTTATAGAGAACCATGTCAAATGTTTTGCTGGACTATAACCGTTTTCAAACATTGCATTCATAAAAAGGGGTTTTTACGGGACACACTAGTTGTTGCATTAGTTAGTTATACTAAATGCATTCATAATTGATATACGTGTTTATAATATATTACGTATATTGCAATAAGAGCCTTATATAATATACTCATATAAGTTATTTCTGCTGGTCACAGTAGTCATGTCAGCTGATTCCGCAGTTACCTATACTTCTGTTCACTCTGAGGCACGATCATGGAGTATCCCATCTGAGGATCCTTACGAGGAGGCTGCCAGACAGTTACTGGAGCAGGCACCACGTTCTCCAGAGTATGTACCTGATCCCATGGAGCTGGAGGATCATGTACCAGTGTACATTCCTGAGCCTGAGCACCCTAAGGACTTAGTGCCAGCTGAGGATGAGGCACCTATAGAGGCATACATTACTGAGGTTGCTTCTGCACCTCCACCACCACCATCCTTTTTACCCTCACTTATCCGACCCCCACGTACTAGAGCAGCCATGGCTCAGATGAGAGCTGCAGCACCATCCACCTATCATCCACTACTCCCATCAGGGACACCACCATTGTTACCTATACCACTACCTACACCATCCACTAGCCGCAGAGCTGATATTCCCGAGGCTGACATGCCACCTCGGAAGAGGCTACTACTTACTGCTCCCAGACCTGGGTGTGAGGTTGGGGAGAGTTCTGCTGCTGCTGCTGCTGCGAGACAGCCAGGACCCACTATGGCCCGTAGGGTCGATAGTCAGTTCATAAGTACACTGTATAGAACTTAGGGTTTCTGATATACTAAAGGAGGATTATTGGCCGCCTTAGAGGTGGTCAACTTGAGGGTCAGTTACCAGGTAGATGTTCGCAGTAGAGAGAGTTCAGAGTTTTACTCACGACATCACGATGCCCAGAAGGATCGTGCAGTTGTGAGAGCTGAGATTGAGGTATTAAGGAGAGAGAGACTTGCTTACGAGCAAGAGAGTATGGAGACCCGTCAGAGCCTTGCTCGGTCGAGGCTATATAAGTAGGGCATTAGAGGCAACGGTATACAATGTTAAGAGACACAGGAGCGTCGCAACGAGTTGGCAGCGTTAGACGAACGATGATCCGCGTAGCGACGAGGCATATCATGCGTATTCAGGCTTTGGAGGCTGGAGCACGCGATGACACCTTAGAGGATACTGGTAGTAGTGCCTAGGGTTACTTTTCTACCATATTGTAGCTATACTATATAGCCTGCTAAGTTTTTATGGGTTACTCCCAGCTAGCAGGCGGTATAGATCTTTTGTTTTGATTAGCTATCCGGTATGGATCTTTTGTCTTTTGTTTAGCTATGTTGTATAGCCTACTAAGTATTACAGGTAACTCCCGGCTAGTAGGGCTCTAGGTTGATTTTCATTTTGTAACCTAGCGTTAGGGAATCATTTTGTTACCATACAGATCATGTATATTTCCAGATTATAATAAAGAATGGATGCATAATGTTATGTCATCTTGTGTTAGTTGTATGATTCACTGTGTGATTGATCTTATTTTATTTATGATGCATAATGTGTAATGTCATGTTATGATCGTATATAAAATCTAACGGGTATTGTATTTTCTTATGATTGAAGAAAATGGCACCAAAACGAACCACAAGGTCAACACTAGTCATACCAACCCCAACAACAACCACCACAACTATTACTGAGGCACAACTTCAGGCCTTAATTGACCGAGGAGTTGCTGCTGCAATGGCTGAAGCAGAAGCAAGTAGAGTTAGGAATGGCTACGACAGCAATGGTTCAGGACCAAGGCCAGCACAAGCTGTTCGCGAATGCTCTTACTCGGAATTCCTGAAATGCAAACCTTTGGGCTTTAAAGGCACTGAGGGAGTCGTCGGACTCACTCGATGGTTTGAGAAAATGGAGTCTGTGTTTAGCATTAGCAATTGCACAACATCTTGTCAAGTCAAATTTGCGACTTGCACTCTACAAGACGATGCTCTTACATGGTGGAATGCCCATGTTAAGACCACTACTCCCGAAGCAGCTCATGCCATGCCATGGGCAACACTGAATAAAATGATGACTGATAAATACTGCCCGAGGGGTGAGATCAAGAAGATTGAGACTGAAATGTGGAATCTTAAGGTTAAGGGCACCGATGTGGTGGCCTACAGAACTCGTTACGGCCATTATGAATTTCATGTTATGCCATTTGGTTTGACGAACGCACCTGCCGTATTCATAGACCTTATGAATCGGGTGTGCAAACCATATCTGGATAAATTTGTGATTGTCTTTATTGACGATATTCTGATATGTTTGAAGAACAAGCAAGAACACGAAGAGCAACTTAAGCTAATCTTAGAGTTGCTTAAGAAAGAGGAGTTGTATGCCAAATTTTCCAACTATGAATTTTGGATTCCCAAAGTACAGTTCCTCGGTCACGTGATTGATAGTGAAGGCATTCATGTGGATCCAGGCCAAGAATGCAATTCCGTTAAAATTGGGCCTCGTCCTAAGTCCCACCAACTGGAGCTTCGTCAATTTTTAGGTCTTGCTGGGTATTATCGAAGATTCATTGAAGGGTTTTCAAAGATCGCCAAACCAATGACTAAGCTTACTCAAAAGAAGGTCAAGTTTGTTTGGGGCGATAAACAAGAAGCAGCTTTTCAACTGTTGAAGCAGAAGTTGTGCAGTGCACCAATCTTTGCCTTACCTGAGGGAAGCGAAGATTTCATCGCATACTACGACGCTTCAAAGAAGGGTTTGGGTGCTGTGTTGATGCAAAGAGAAAAGGTGATTTCCTATGCATCACGCCAACTGAAGATTCATGATAAGAACTATACGACTCATGACTTGGAGCTTGGAGCGGTAGTGTTCGCTCTCAAGATTTAGAGGCACTACCTGTATGGAACTAAGTGCACGGTGTTCACTGATCATAAGAGCCTACAACACATTCTTAATCAAAAAGAGTTGAACATGAGGCAACGTCGTTGGTTGGAGTTGCTCAGTGATTACAATTGTGAGATTCATTATCACCTGGGAAATGCAAACGTTGTTGCTGATGCTCTAAGCAGGAAGGAGAGAGATCAACCATTAAGAGTTCGAGCTTTAGTCATGACTATTGGCTTAGATCTTCCCAAACAAATCTTGAATGCTCAGGCTGAAGCACGGAAACCAGAGAACATCAAGAATGAAGATGTTGGAGGAATGTTGGTTGAAAACGCTAAAAATCCAAAGGCAATTAGGACGGAAAAGTTGGAACCCCGTGCGGATGGAACCCTATGCCTCAATGGCAGGAGTTGGTTACCTTGTTATGGCGATTTACGGACTGTGATCATGCACGATTCCCATATTGTCTTTTTGAATTTTTACCCATAAACCTTTTGATTTTTTGTCTAAGTATCGTTTATTCGTTGAAATGGAACATTCGTTTTTCTCCAGCAGCGATCAGATCATAGATTACTTTCTTCAAGGCCCAGTATGCACAGGTGTTCAATTTCAAATGGTAAAGTGGTGTTCTTTCCATCATTTGAGGTTTGTAAAGGTGGGGTACTGGTAGGTGTTTGTAAGCAGTACGAAAGCCCAAAGAGCGTCATCAGTTTTTCTTGACCAAATAGTAGGTTTGTCTTTACATCTTTTTCATGACTCTTTTAAGACGCTATGTTCGTTGTTTTCAATTTGACACACTAGTTTTGAGGGTGATATGAAGTAGAGAAACGATGGTTAAATCTATATCTTTTCATCGTTTTTTCCATTAATTTTGTGCATAAATGTTGAGTACATCGAATCGTGATTAGAGCTTTGGGAACAATTTAGATACGTAATCAACAGCGACAAGAATGTATTCAAACTTATGCGATTTTAGGAATGGTCCCATAAAGTCAATACCCCATATATCGAAAATTTCACATACTTGAATGTTGTTTAAGGGCATCTCATCATGTTTTGAAATATTTCCTGTCTTTTGGCATGCTTCGCAAAGGTGAACTAGAGTATGAGCTTCTTTTATGATTGTTGGCCAGTAAAATCCTGAATCTAAGACCTTTTTAGCGGTTATATTGGGTCCATAATGTCCACCGGTTGGTCCGTGGTGACATTGATCTAAGATTGCTCGGGTCTCTGGTCCTCATACACAACGTCTGGTCATTCTGTCAGAACATACTTTGAATAGGTAGGGTTCCTCCCAGAAGTAATGTTTAAGGTCAAAGAAAAATTTGTTCTTTTGTTGATACGTCATCCCTTTCGGTATAATATCAGCTAAGTAGTTTGCAAAGTCTGCGAACCATGGTTCATCTTTGGTGTTAATTTCCATAAGGGTTTCTCCAGGAAAGTTATCATCCACTTCACTGTCGTCACTTGACTCGTCATTTTCAATTCAGGACAAGTGGTCAACTGCGACATTTTCTGTTCCTTTTCTATCCTTGATTTCTATATCAAATTCTTGTAAGAGGAGTATCGAATGAATAAGACGTGGTTTAGCATCTTGTTTTTTGAATAAATGCTTTAGAGTTGAATGATCTATGTGAACGATAGTTTTTGATAGAATAAGGTAGGATCTGAATTTGTTGAATGCAAAAACTACATCCATAAGTTCTTTTTCTGTTACTGTGTATTTTTGTTGAGCATGATTAAGAGTTTTGCTTGCGATGTAGATGGGGTGAAAGTTTTTACCACCTTTTTGACCTAAGACAGCTCCAACTGCGAAATCACTTGCATCATACATAAGTTCAAACGGAAGATTCCAGTTTGGGCTTACGATCACAGGAGCACATGTGAGTTTCTCTTTTAATATTTTGAATGCTTTTTGACATTCATCGTTGAATTCAAATGGAGTATCCATTTGAATTCAAGGTGTTAGTAGGGGCGGAAGTTTTGAGATTACGTCAATTTTTGCTTTGTCAACTTCAAGTCCTGCGCTAGACACTTTGTGTCTAAGCACAATTTCTTCTTTGACCATGAATTGACAATTTTTCCTAATTTAGGACAAGATGAGCATCTTTACAATGCTGGAGCATTTTATCGAGGTTGTTTAGGCATTTGTCGAAAGAGTCTCCAAAGACGGAAAAATCGTCCATGAATACTTCGACGGATTCTTCGATCATGTCATGAAAGATTGCCAACATGCATCTTTGGAATGTAGCTGGGGCATTGCATAGCCCGAAAGGCATTCTCCTATAAGCGTATGTTCCAAAAGGACATGTGAATGTTGTTTTTTCTTGATCCATAAGATCAATAGGAATTCAAAAATATCTAGAAAAACCATTGAGGAAACAGAAATGTTTATTTCCTACGAGTCTTTCTAACATTTGATCCATAAATGGCAAAGAAAAATGATCTTTTGCGGTTGCTTCATTGAGTTTACGATAATCGATGTATACTCGCCAACCCGTAAGGGTTCTTGTTGGAACAAGTTTATCATTTTTGTTTGTGACAACTGTAATACCATCTTTCTTTGGTACACAGTGAATAGGACTAACCCAGGGACTATCGGAAATCGGATAAATAATACCGATATCCAAAAGTTTCATGATTTCTTTCTTAACAACTTGTTGCATGTTTGGATTCAACATTCTTTGTTTTTGGACATCTGGTTTCTTGTCATCCAGAAGTTGTATCTTGTGTTTGCAAAATGATGGACATATACCAGGAATGTCTGTTGTTTTCCAAGCAAAGGCTTCCTTATGTTTTTAAGGACGGATACAAGTTTGCTTTTCTTTTGAGCATAGAGTTTAGATGATATGATCACAGGGAGAAAAGATGGTTCTTCCAGGAATACATATTCTAAATTATCAGGAAGGGGTTTAAATTCAAGATTCGTAGGAAGTTCTTCGAGAGATGTTTAGATTTTATAATCGGTGTTGATGGTGATTTTTTTTGAATGGTGGTTCTTCGGTGTCGGATTCAGATTCAGAATTTTCATCGGCAGTCATTGCCATGAATTTATCGAATTCGGAGAAAATTTCTTCTTCAAGAAGGTTTCCTTCGATGAAATGGAGAATTTTGCTTCCTTCATCTAGAAGAGCGTCAAAATCTTCTTCTAGGATTTCATTGATAACATCGATACTAAAACATGTATCATCGTTTGAGTAAGAGTGTTTCATCGCAGAATCAATATTAAAGATCATTCATTCAGTCCCAACTCCAAGATTGAGTTGTTTTCTGTTAAAACTTCGTAATATATAACTGCATCAGCAGTTGTGAAGAAAAGGTCGTCCCAAGATGAGGGGAACTTTGTTGTCTTCTTCCATTTTGAGAATAACAAAATCAGCAGGAAAGGTGAATTTACCAACTTCAACGAGCATATTCTCAGCTATTCCAACAGGGTATTGGAATGATATGTCGGCTAATCTTACGCTCATTTTGGTAGGGTTAAGAGTTTCAAGAGATAATTTTGCATATAAGGAATATGGCATAAGGTTAATGCTAGCACCAAGATCGACCAAAGCATTGCAAGAGAAATTTTTGTTGAATTACCATGGAATAAGGAAACTTCCTGGGTCTCTCTCGCACATCCCTCCCATTCTCGCTCAATTCTCGTTCCCCTGTCCTAAGGGTTTAGTTTGGTGGAACTTTATTTTGGATCATTGTTGAACTTTCATCGCTAAGGAAAACGGCAGAAATTTGTTCAATTTTATGTTTATTGCTTATGAGTTCTTTTAGGAATTTTCCAGAGTTAGGCATTCCGGCTAATACGTCGACAAGAGGTACGTTGATTCGAATGGCTCGGATCATGTCGAGAAATTAACTACTTAGCAGTTTTTCTTCTAAGTCTCTGAGCAGTCTTAACTTCCACTAGCAGTAGTAACTTCCTCTAGCAGTAGTAACTTTGTACTGACAGTTGTAACTTCACCATCAGTCTTAAACACTTAGAATAATTTTCATTGAAATTCTCCAGCAGCACTAACTTTGACTGAGCAGCATTAACATCAATAAGAACAGTAGTAATTCCAAACATCATCAAGAAGCTTTTAATCCCAACAATGAGGATCGGTTTTAGTTCTACCATCAAATTGGTTTCCTTTGACAAGGGTCAAGTGGTTACCTTTAGTAGCAAATTCATTTGCGGTTTCAAGAATAGTGATTATGGAACCGGGAGTTGGAGCGACAACATGGTCGGCAGCCCACATGGGTTCATCATCCATTGGATCATAATTTTGAAGAATATCAAGAAAGTGACGGATGTAATTGATATTAAGAATTAACGGTTAGACAATTCTCGGGTGTTGAGGTGGATTATTTCTTTAATCGAATGGAACTCTTTTGTTTCGTCGACGAAGTCTTCGATTCAGAGTATGTTCAGGTTCAGGTAAAGGTTCAACAAGTTCAGAATTGGAAGTACGTGTATGCATCCAAAGGAGAAATTGTTTGGGTCAGTTTGTCAGAAAACTGTACGGCGATTTTTGAAAAAGAGGGGGAGTTAAAGTAATTTTCCAGAGTTGATTACAGAATAGCTTAAAAATCCCTGGCAGCGGCGCCAAAAACTTTGATGTGTTTCAAAAGCTTTAAATTTATAATGACTGAAAATACTAATTTTATTATAGGGAAACACACGGGTAAAAGTATAACCCACGTATATAGTATAATCTTTTTAGGTAAGACCAGGTCGTCCACAGGGATTTGAGTAGTATTCAAATAATCAGAAGAGAATAGACTTTAACAATTTTGTAAATAACTTTTTACCAGTAATAATAAAGATGACTACTCGGATAGTTGAAAATAATTTATAAGTGTTGGAAATGATTAAGACCTCGAAGATGGAACCTTAACTTATAAAAAGGATTTCTCGTCAGAAAACGTTTTCACAAATTAACTTAATTAACTCAAGACTTATATTTAGTAGACTAGACCAAATGTGTCACTCAAATAGTTTAGTTACTTATTATATCAAAGCTTATTTTGTTTATCAATTTACGAAAGTGGATTTCTCAGCACAAACGATAAAGATCATAGACAAATCTTTAAAACCACATAGATCATAACGGGTCTTTCGACCTATACCGATATGATTATATAATCTAAGATTGATAAGCAAAAACTGATAAGATAAGATATAACAGGATCGCAACATAAGCTTGAGATTAATAGGATCAAGATCATACCAAACACTTATTCATTATCATAACGTCACCGAGTAGTCATGAGAGATTTAGCCTCTCATGGCTATGAGGTTCATAACATAAGATGATTCAACATGAATTTCCATTATTCCAATATACTAATGTGATATTCTGCTTCGTTCTTGATCGTTTGATCTTGAATCTTCAAAAGGGTGAGGTGTTTTATGGTGGTTTGATGGATGATTTGGAAGGAATGGATGAAGATTTGCTGATGAGATGGTTGAGGAATGAAGAGAAGAATGATTTGTGGGATGAGAGATGAATGAAATGTGTGAAATTCGTCCCCTATTTATAGGCTGAAAATAAGTGAAAAGTGCGGCGCACAAGGATATTTGTGCGGCGTACTTGGTGATTAAATGCGAGGATAATAAATGTTTAGTGGAAAAGTGTGGCGCACACGATAATTTGTGCGGCGTACTTAGGGTGTTAATGCAGTGGCATTAAATTCTTCATTTAATTCTTCGTAGTTGGATAGGAAGTGCGGCGCACACGTTATTTTGTGCGGCGTACTTGGAGTATTAATGCACTTGTTTGACTGAGCTTTAATTGCTTCTGACTTTTGGGAAAAATGCGGCGCACAACTGATAAGTGCGGCGCACTTGGCATGTTTTGAGAGGAAATGCGGCGCACAACTGATAAGTGCGGCGCACTTGTAGACTTTTCAGCTTGAGATTTTATTCTTTTCTTGTATGTTGATTTCCAATATGTGTAAACACTTGAGCTTTGTTCCTTTTTATCTTGAGATGTCTTCTAGTGAACCTGCAAGCAATTCATGCTATTAAGTATCAAAAGTTCACGAGAAATGATTAATTATATGCAAATAACGCCACCTAAGACATGTATAATTTGGGCGTTATCAATCCTCCTCCACCTCCTACAAAGGACTCTGACCGAAGCAAAAAGAAAAAGCATGATTCTAATGCATCGGCTTCAAAACAGCCTCTAGTTCAGAAGTCCTCAACTTAGAAGACTTTTGACGCAAGAGAAGCACCCTCTAGCTCCTCCAAGCAAAAAATCTGCTTCCCCATTAGAATAGCCTGTTGATGATGTTCTAATACCAGATGATGTGCATCTCTCAGACTCAGAAGATACCGGTGCTACCCACCTTCCAAAGATCAAGACTCGACCAGACTGGTTAAAGCCGTTACTAGAAGAAGAAGCACCGGAAACACTTGAACCAGACTGGGTCATTCCTCTAAATGATTTACCTGAGACTGAGAACAACTGGTCTGATGCACTGGCCAAAACATATAAAGATCCAGAAGAAAACAAGCTACTTTGGAAAACTGGAGATATGGGATCCTTCATCAACTGGTATTGCAAACAGATTGGGAAGTCGAAGCTCGCCAAAGCTGATTTGGAAGGTCCAACTTACAAGTTAGTCAGACCATTTCACAAGAACAGCATATCCCTTCAATTTCATATAGAAGAGTGCCACCTGTTACTAACAGGTCAGATAGATTTGTTGAATCCTAAGGGTAATCGGGTCGTGCACGACATCAGTAAACCATTACCTCTAGGAGGTCCACCAGGTCAGGTAACAATACAAACTCAATACTTCTTCAATAAAGACATGGAGTATCTTATATCAGGTGGCAAAGAAAGAAGGAATGCTCTGTTAATATCCAAGCTGAAAGCGGCTTACTATCCAGACTTCAGGCTCGAATAATTAGTACCGTTACTATGGATTGAAAGTAAACGTGACTATGATATTTGTGCAGCCTACGGTATTTCACACTGGTGGTTCAAGCGCAAGGAATTCTACATCACAAGACACAGTGCCCCTTCTAATCGCAGTGTAGTCAGATCCCACATGAAGATTCTTAGTGTTCTCAGTCTCAAGACCTTCTCCAGATACGGTTACACATACTTGAAAGAGATTGTTTTACGCAGAGCTGACTACAAAGAATACAAGATCTAGGAAGCCGACTTCAAAAATCTGCATCCAAATGATTTTGAGACATGTACCTGCTTCATCTTCAAGGCAAGCTCAACCACTTATCTAGAGCTGACAAAGTTCATCTATTCAACGCAGTCAACTTGTGGATTAGGAACATAGTTATCAGACAACGTGTGGAATACTTAAAACTCAGTATTGAGAGCTATCAAACGAAGCTCAACCTTACACAACCGAGATGAGATGCAACTGACTTTCTATTCAAAGAAGATTACACCATTGTCCACAAGCCAAGGGCCATAATCTATATAGGATAGGAATAATCAAAAGAAGATGATGAGGGAGACTGAAGTGCACAAGTTCAACGATGGCACGTTAACAAGAATTCTAGAAAAGCTGGATGTCATGGTCAAAGACTACGTGTTGTTCAGGTTCAACCCTGGCATAGAGCATAGGATTTAGTCTGAGGATGATAAATGAAGGAGTCAAGAGTTTATCAAGCTGCTTGAGAGAAGGCTCAAGATAAGGCGAATTTTCAAGAGTCTCGAAAGCTTTATTAGTGGAAGGTTAAGAGATGTTGACTACAGACTCATCCATAAAATAGAATGATTTCATCATTCCAACACTCAGGTCAATATCATCTTATATTGTGTATTATATCTTGTATATTACATCTTGTACATTATTATTATCATGTAATGTATCTTTAAGCGTTAAGTGTCAATGTATAAATTTTTCATGAGTTTTTCGTTAAACTCAAAATGTTTTAAAAATTGTTATACTTAATACTCACACATACCCTCATAGATTGAGAGGGAGCATTAATATGTTCCTTAACCAGCTTGTGAATAATCGGCACATTTTTCTCCCAGTTTTTCTAACATATTTGAATAAATTGATATCCAAAATATCAAAGGGTTAGAAATATTTGATAAGGGGAGAAAATGTGATTAAAATATGAAAACTGATAAAAATGTGATTTTATGGACTCATGTGTGTACTCCATCCCTTATGTGCTAAACACTTTCGAATATCGATGCACATGTTGAGGGGGAGCATTTCTAAAAAGCAAAAATAATCGAGGTACAAAAAGCTTTGATATTTATATCACAAGTACCTTGGTTAAGTTTTCAAATGGTTTTATAGCAAGGAGAACAGTACCAAAAGACCGATCATGCATTTAATTTTATCGGAGTCATAAAGTTGGTAAGGTTAGGTATTCGTTCCCATGATCCAGCCAGAACCGGAGGGGTCTACCCAGGGATAATCCACTAGTTAGTGTAGAAGTCCTTAGGTATGATATAAAAGGAGTAAAAGTGAGAATAAGGGAATAGTGCCGACTCAGATGGAGCTAGCACTGGAATAAACCTAACAAGGTACTAGTCATGAAGTCTCGGTAAGCACTGAAGAGGTTGAAGAATGAAAAAGAATTATAAGGATAAATGGTGAAAAGAAAGAAGCCCTCCATACACTTAGGTAGAAACTGAGTCAATGCATAAACTATCAGAAACACTAAGATGTTGTCTGGTATTGAAGATAGTCATCATGGACCTAATGACGCAATGCACAACCCTCCCTAGCCACTCAAGGTCTCTCAACATACTCTTGTTTCATTTCATACAGAGATTCACTCATTTCTATCGACTTTCTCACTCCGAGTTAGTTGATATTGAAAAGGTGGAAGTCTGCTCCAGCCTTCGATCACTAAAACCAAAACACACTATTGAGTCTAGAGCCAAGAGATCATCTATAAATCTCATTAGGACACTATTCCAATATACTTGTCTTTTACACATTATGAAAAAAAGGAATATCTTAAGAGTCCTATGCATTATCCTTGTGGTATTTCCAGAACATCCGAGTGATATTTAAGTATTCACAGTAAAGATGGAAATCCTGCTTGAGCCAACATCAAACAAGCTCTAGGTAGGTAATTTATGAGATCCTAAATGGATCAAACTTGTGACATTGGATATGGATTCGGTCTAGATTATGAATTAACGGTTGATGAATTTTGATAAATGCTAAAAACTCTCGATGTGTCACAAAAACACTTTTACAAGTGACATGTCGATTGATTTTCAAATCAATTTTCTCTTCAATCAATGAGATAGTAACTCACTGATTCACTCATACTGTGTTGTCTGCTTTGAGACGCTCCGGTATCGAGAACGGCTAGTGCAGCTGCGAAACCCTGTCAATGAGATTCTTCGGAATTCTACCTCATCACAAGCAGTATTTATTCTGATTAACGGGGAACCATGGTTATTAAAACCGTATTCGAAGAAAGTGAACAAAGACTCTTTCGTTTATTACTAACGTAAACTTGCAGGTATTCCCGACGGTAGCAGCTGGTAGCCAGAGACAAGTCAGATTCATAACCACATGCTCATACTCTACCGAATCATCTTAAAACATCATGAAAGCTCAAGTAAATGTTTCAAGACTTCCGCTACTCTGATACTATACGTCCTTCTTGAAGTGACCAAGTGTTAAAGTTAAAGAACTTTAAGAACAAAGAATATTCAAGCTTTCAAGATCAAGAAAGGTATGAGCATGTCGGTCCAGAAGTCACAAGCACAAGATGGCAAAAAATCATGAGATGATGATTAGAGATTACATTTGGCTGGTGATCTCAAAGAAGCTCAAGATCACACACAAGTCGAGTTAAGGAACAAGCTCAAGATTAAAGATCAAAGATCACTTCATCAAAGTACAAGATATCAAATGAAGAATTAAAGACTACGAGCTAGAACACAAGAACAATCAAAAGATTGCTGAGCTTAAGTTAGTATTTTCTAGAGTGACCTCCCTTAGGAGGAGATTGTTACGTTTAAGAAAAAGACTCGGTCACCCCATGTATTTTACAGTTTATCGTAGCTCGTAGTTTAATGTTAATCGTATGACATACGGTAATGGGCCAGGTATAAACCCATACGTGTAAGCCCATTCTAAGGCCATTGGGTCGGTTTTGTAAAGGATATAAATACCTCTTCCATCCCATGGAAGAGTTGGTTGGTCATTTCATAATACAAGCATTCACTTTCTCTCATTAGAAGTTTTCTCTCTCTAGAATTCGGCTAACCCTATCCATATTCATTGTGTTATGATATCTAATATCCTACAGTAAAAAATGTCGGGAATCAGGTTATTCAGAATGTAGTTCAAAATCCAGGTGTTCAGAATGTTGGAAATCATAATGGGCTTATTGTTGTTCCGGGGATTGCTAATCAGAATGTGAATCAGAATGGGAATGGTAATGTTGTAGCAGCACGGGCTGAAGGTAATGGTAATGGGAACAACGGAAATCAGGTAAGGTGTTACAACTGCAGAGGAATGGGTCATCTTGCTAGGAACTGCACAGTCAGACCAAGGAGAAGGGATGTTGCTTATCTTCAGAGTCAGTTACTGATTGCTTAAAAGGAAGAAGCAGGGATTCAACTCCAAGCTGAAGAGTTTGATTTAATCGCTGCTACAAGGGATCTTGATGAAATTAAGGAAGTCAATACAAACTGCATCTTGATGGAAAATTTGTAGCAAGCATCGACATCGGGTACTCACACTGACAAAGCCCCCGTCTATGAATCAGATGGATCAACTAAGGTACACCATTATAACAATTGCTATAATAATGATATATTCAATATGTTTATTCAAAAGAGCAGTATACTAAGATACTCGATCCCATTACCGAGCCACATATGATTCAACAAAATAACAATAATGTTATCTCTGTGGAATCTAGTGTGGAACATAATAGACAAACAGTAGAACAACATCTTGTAACTATTGAGGAAACACGTGCTTATTTTGAGTCATTATATAATAATTTGTAAAGTAAAGTTGAGAAAGTCAACTCGGTCAATCGTAAAATGAAAGAAACTAATGCAGAATTGACCACTGAGCTTGCTGTATACAAAAATCAAGAAAAATGTTTTGAAATCAATCAAGAAAAATATGATAAACTTGAAAGGTGTTATCAAAAGTCTGTTTATCAAGAGCAATGTCTTACTAAAAAGATAAATGCACTTCACTTAAGTTCTGTTAAAACAATAATGACTTTAAATGAGGAAATTCCAAATTTAATGACCAGCTTTCAAAAGAAAAATCAATTGTTTCTTATCTTCAACAAGAGAAAAAAAGTTGAAGTCTGATTTCAAAATATGCGAAGACGAGATTCTTGATAAACAAATTCAACTTGAGAATAAGATAAAGGAATTAGATAACATTTTGGTAAAAATAGGTCAATCGATTCAAACGATGCACATGCTTTCACCTAAGTCAGACTTGTTTTCCTATACCGAACAGAAAATGGCTTTGGGTTATCAAAAAAACAATTATCTCAAGCAAGCTCAGCAGAAACAACAGAGTTCGTAAAATGACAAAGTTTTATTAGAAAATGTAACAATCCGTATTTTAGGTCATTGTACGACGTTATATATTTCACTATTTATTTTTAGTCTCGTACGCGTTTGCTTTTAATTTTAATCGTTAACTTAAATCGCGTAAGCTAAAAATTATCATTCAACGTAAACGAGATCAAACAATTAAATGTTTACGTCAAGCAAGTGTTAGATAATTATTTAGAGGATAATTATTAACTTTATACATTTTATT
>BQNB010091691.1:0-26808 GCA_026074375.1 Tanacetum coccineum
TTCTGAAATGCTTCTTCAAGAAGCATTTGAGATTGGAGCGGTTAGACAATATTCAAACGCTTGTTGAGGTGTTGCCAAACAAGCTAATTATCTAAAATGTTTACCGTTTGCCGCTTACCGCTCCTAAACGCTCCAAAATGCTTGTTGCCAAACACAACCTTATTATTAGATAAAATAAATTAATAATCATTGCAAACTACGGTACATTTCAATGATGATGATCAAGATGATTTAAAGATATTAAATTTGATGATTTGAGTGATTAATAATAAGTTAGGGTTTATTTTTTTTAAGACTTGTGATAGAGCTATGGTTGTTACAACACATTTTTGGGACGTTTGATTTCTTTTCTTATGACAACTCAAAATTCGGGTATTTTTCGGTACTATCCTGTTTTGGTACCGGCACCGAATTAGTAGTATCGAATATTTTTTTGCTCAGATTCATGGTACCGGTCCCGTACCGTATATCGAGAGTCGGTACCGTTTCGGTACGGTACCGGGATTCAGGTCCAAATGCCCATCCCTACCTTCAACCATAAACACACCTTAGCTACGTACCGTGACCACCCGTTGTCACACAAACCTTGATAAGTAAACCCACGAAGCCGCACCTTTAATTCAACACCTCTTTACGACCATCATAACTCCAAGTCTTCGACCATTCGATAATCAAGTCGTGAAGTACAAGCACCATCGATTCCTTATACATGGTCACTCACTTTTGAAAAATAGAGCTTTGAGTAACTCTATCAGCCGGTAAACCCACAACCAACGGGCCTTCGATAATATGCGTTAGACACGCATATATGTCTAACTTAAATCTCATGGGTGCGGATTAAGCTCCCTATCTTCATTGCATAAAACTAGTGCTTGAAATCAAATGGGTTTTGAGAATTGAGCATCTCACATTGCATTGTGAAGGAAAGTAGCTTGTTGAATGTAGTTATAAATAAGGAGGGAAGGATGCGACTATTTGTTGGCATGTTAAATTCCTTAAAAACCCAATTGTGAATAATAAGCTTGCAAGCTTATGATTTGAGTTTTTATAAGTTTGCAAGCTTGTTCATTAACAACTGGATTTTATTTTATTTTATAAGCTTACAAATTTATTCAAAAGTTTATTAGGTGATAGGTTAGTTGGGTCAAGCCCCGTCTGTGGGCTTGGGCTAATCCGTCTAATAAAGTTAACCAAATCTTGACACTCACATAATTTTAATAGTTAATGTTATAAAATAGTAACAGATTTGGTAGGTTTTTGACTTTTTTCATTTTAATAAAAAAAGAATTTCTCATTTTCTGTTTGGGCATTTAAAAATAAATCTTTTTTTTGGGAAAATGTTACTCAATAGTAACCAAGTTTTGTGAGTGTTCTACTAAAGTCACTCAAAGTTTCTTTTAACCATAAAAACCACTCAAGTTTGAATATTGTTTCATTATTGTGTAATTTTCAAAAAAACTAACTCTAAACTATTCATATGTGCATTATTTGATTGTACATTAATAATAAACACCCACCCCTCTAAATTTCACTCATCTCAACTAACTTAATGTACAACCAACTTATGCGCAGGTGAAAAGAAATTACACAATAATAGAACACTATTAAAACTTTAAGTGACTAAAATGAAACACTTTTCAAAGTTGGTATTATTTTGCAATCAAAAGAAAGTTACAGTGACTAAATTAGAACACTTTTCAAACTTTGTTATTATTCGACAATCAAAAAAATGTTACAGTGACTTTATTGAAACAAAACTCAAACTTGGTTATTATTTCATAATTTTCTCCCTTTTTTAATGGTAGAAACTTCAGATGTAAAATGTTATATTTATACTTTTTATGTTATAGAAGAAATACATGTTCTTTCGTTTGCAATTACTCACAAAAACATGGTTTGTTTGGTTGTGTGTATAAATTTGTATCACATGAGATTTTTATAAGACGTGAGTTGTCTTTTTCTAATGGTGTCTTCAAGAAAATCATCAAAACGAACGAAAATGAGACGCATGAAAACTTATTAAATGAAAGAATCAATCGTAACATCTTATAAGTTATTACTAAATCAAAATAAAAGTGGTGTTTGTATTTATGATCACTCGTGTAGATTTAGTTTAATAAAACTCAAACTCATTATCTATAAGCGTAGATGACTAGACGATGAATTTTGTAAGTTGCCAACTTACTATAAATGAGAATATGAGATTATGATCAAAATTAAATCTATTTTAATGCAAGTTTAATATATTTGAATGCCTAAATGACATGATTTTAATTCACATAAGTAAAAGTTTGACTTTTCTTAAAAAAAAAGCCCGATGCAACGCACGAGTATGAACGTCTCATGTATATTAAAAACTAACACTAGTTCACCATATAATTCCTTGCCATTAATGTCAAAATTTATACCAAGTGGGCTCGAAGACTTTGATCTTCAATGTGCTATAATAGAAAAGTTCGCACGTTCAACATGTTTATTTACGAAATGTCCGAAATCTCAAAAAAAAATTGAAAAACGAAGCCTTTTTCTTTACTAAGGGTGTTGAAGATGTTATTGTACGAGATCACAAAAAACAGACACGATTAGGGGTGAGCATATGTACCGAAAACCGAACCGGAACCGAGAATCGATCCGGAACCGACCCAACCCGAACTGAATTTTAGACCCGCGGTTTGGTTCCGGTTCCTCAATATTTCAAATTTCGGTTCTCGGTTCGGTTCGATTCGGTTCGGGATCACGGTTCTCGGTTCCGAAACCGAAGAACCGCCCGACTTTCAAATATATGAGATTTTTATGAGATGTTTAGTTTTTTTACATGATACTTCAAACATTCATCGCGATTTTAATAGTTTAACACGGTACTATAGTTCCATCCTTGTAGCAACTTCATGTTTATATTGCTTTAAAACAATTACATTACGCATAGTTGAAAGATTCATACATTCTGGTTATTGGAAAGCCGTTAATGACCAGTCCCACGGCCGGCACGTGGAAAGAATTTCGTCCCGGTATCAGGTAAGGTTCGTAGATGTGTGAAACACATAAAAAAATATTGAGTTTTGGATGTTTTTTTAGAAATAATCGGTTCCAATCGGGTAGAACCGAAATACTCGAACCGGACCCGAGAACCGAACCGGAACCGAAACATGATCTTCGGTTCGGTTCCGGTTCCTCAATATTTCAAATTTCGGTTCTCGATTCTGGGTCGGTTCACCGAGCTCACCCCTAGACACAATCACCGCTAGTTCCATATTGCATTATATCATACTCCGTCTTGAAAAGAGTATTTACAAACAAATTTTATGCATTTTATGATATGTGTAATAAATGTATATTTAAGTTAATGAAATATCATATTTAACTATGTATTTAATAAATCAATTAAATGGAGTTTTTACGGTATGAAAATTATTTAATGGTAAAATAAGTAAAGTGGAATTATTAATTGTATTTTTTGTAAGTGACACTTTTTTGAGACAAACTAAAATAGAAAGATGAAAGTATTACATTTTCTCGCATCATTATGAAGTAGGATCAGTAACACATATTGCTTGTAAATAGAGGAGACTTACAAGTAGAGTAATATATATGAGTATATATTTTACAAAGGGTTGTGTCGTTTACACACCACCACTTTTTTATTTGTCAATCCCAATGCAACAACAGTAGCTGGTCAACATATTGCATCGAAACACAAAAAATTACTTTTTCACATTATAACTTTTTCTCTCACACTATTTTTTTCAGATCTAACAACTACTAACCTAAAACCACCTCCATCCAATACTAAATCATACGAGTATATCTTTGTAAAGAAAACCCAAAATATAAAAAGATAGTGTCAATGGTGGTTTTGAAGCATTATCTCTCGATTGGAGGTCTGGTGGAGTCGGTTGGAGGTGATGGCGGTTAGGGTGGTGGTGATTAGATGCTAGTTGGATCTGAAAATTGTTGTCGGATTCAAAGCCAAGATGGGAACGGTCGAGCTGTCAATGCACCGGTGGCGGTGGTGGTTTGACCGGAGGTGCCAATGGTTGTGGTGGGTTAATCGCAGGCGGCGGCACATAATTACTCAATCATTAACTTAGTAAAGACCATGTCGACGACGGTAGTCTGGTGGCTCTGTAGTGATAATGGGATGTATTGTACTTGGGTTGGTCGGAGATGGTGTGTATTACACTTCAGTTGATCATTGATTGTATAGGTTAGCTAGATGTTGGTAATGGTGGTTGAACTTCCATGGCATGGTAAAATGACTTAAGAAGAAGAAGCATAGAAATATGAGAGAAAAAAAAGAATAACAGTCAACTTAAAAAAAACACTGTTCTAGGTATTGAAAACATAAAAGTATAAGAGGGTGCAGTGTAAACTCTAGGAGGAATGAAAAAGTAAAAAAAATAATCATTGGTGGTGTGGGAAGGTGTGGAAAACCTAGGTTGGTGGTGTCTAAAACCGACGAGCCTTTACAAAAGCAAAACCGTTAGACAAAACTAAAAAAGTGTTAAAGCAAACTATATGATAGAAAAATGATTTTGATGACTAAAAAACATGTTTAATTAATACAGTATATAACATTTGCCGATCGAAACGACAGCGTTTCAATTGGCCCAATAATCTCGGCCCAAAACAGGTGGGCTCAAACAAAAAAAAGTTACAAAAAATACTCTCAAACTATGCAACAAGTTACAAAAATTACTTTGAACTTTTAGCTATTTACGATTTTTTTATATAACAAACTTTATTCGTCAAATATGTAGCAAATATCTAGTGAATTCTTAAATAAAAGATATACCGTTGCGAAGACCTCTGGATTACGAACAAAACGAGCCTAATTTGACATACGTACGATTTTATAAAAAATGTTGAAGTTTAATATATATTTAAAAAAAACTTTCAAAACACACCCCTAAACTACTTAATAACTTTAAAATTCAATAGGGAAGTAGCATAGAAACCACGAGCGTCAAAGACGTACAATTATATGAAAGTTTGATTATATAAATTACCCTGAACTTCTTGCTATTTACGACTTGTTTAGATATCATACTTTATTTGTCAAATACCTATCAACTTCTTTAATAAATAATATACCGATGTGAAGATCTTTGGATCCCGAACAAAACGAGCCCAATATTGATGTGATTTTGATGTACATACGATTCTATAAAAAAATTTGAAGTTTAATATGTTGTTTTTGAAAAAAAAAAACTTTCAAAACACACCCTTAAACTACCTAATAATCTTAAAAATCAATAAAGAAGAACAAAGAAACTACTGAGGCAAAAAACGTACAACTATATAAAAGTTTGAATTATATATAAATAATTGAAATTGTCAACAAATAAATTTTATAACATATGAAAAAAATAATACGACAGCAAAATAATATAAGAATGGGTTAAATTTTATAATCGAAAGCGAAACTATAATATTAATAAGACTTTTATTAAAGTTACTCGTACAAACCCAAAAACTCCGCCGCAACATGCGACAACAAACTCTCAAGAAGTCATGCATAAGTCATACGAAAATGATTAAAAAAAAACTTATAACGCTATACGAATTACACAAAATATGTCACCCCAAAAATTCGAAAACATACTACTTATACATTAAAAAAATAATAATAATAACTATCATGACAAGCTTACAAAACATTACAATCATGAAAATAATTACATGCTAATAGTTTTCGACACACGCAAATTACAAACTTAAGATATAAATTAGCTCCGTCACAATGCGCGAGCAACAAAAGTCTCGTTATATGCCTAAAACTGTCTTGACTTAGGTTATACATGGTCATAACTTAGAACTAAATGGGTTATTCTAACCAAAAATGTAATTTATAATGGTAAAAGATAAAACATAATAAAGTAAAGGGTCCATTTTCAAAATTTACCTTCATTTTAGGGTTTTTATACTTTGATTTCTTCAAACTGAACTAAATTTAATGTCGATTTTCGCGGGAAAATTGGTTCATGTCGCCACATTCAAACTTCAATCGCGACTATTAGTAAATCACTGGTAAACTATTATTCCTTATTCGTTTAATTTATATAAAATTTATGCAGAAATGTGAATAATTTGGGCTAATTTTTTAAAATTTGTGTACAGTAAGTCATCGAGGATTATCTATAGATGTTGTTCAAATTCGGGCGAAAAAAATAAAGATTTCCTAGTTAGGTATATTCCGAAGAAGCAGCGAGCTTCGAAATTCAAAAATGATGTGGAGATTTCAAATGACGAGGGCAAGTCTAGGATTGGATTGTTTTCCGACGAAAAGTTAGTCGATTACGATTATAAATCAGGTATATTTATCTACTTAATAATTAGACTATTATCAAGTTTTTGCAGAAGGGCTAGTTTTTGACTCAGATGTGTGTGGCCTAATATATGTACCTTGTGAGGTTTAAACCTGAGACCGCTTGTGAGGACATCAGGACGCATGACCACTAGGCCACCTTGGTGGCCGTCAATTAGACTACGATTTGGGGTGTTTGGGATTGCGTTTTTGAGGAGATTGTCTGATTATTGTGTATGCAAAACGCGGATAACAAGAAATAAAGGTGTTTGGTAGACCATTTGGTAAAAGTGATTATCTGCTCTTTTTTTTAAAAGAAGACAGCAGTTATGTGAAATGCGTATAAGGAAGTTAAATTGATAGCCAGTTTAGACTAATTAGCTAAAAAAAACATATATGACTTTGAACCTAGATATAAATTGATTATTTTTTACATGAACTCGGCTAACTATGAGAAGGCTTGGTTTCTTTTGTTGTTAATTCGGTACTATCTGTGTATCAAAATGTAGTAAAGTATATTGAAAATGTATGTGTATCAAAATGTAGTAAAGTATATCTGTGTAACAAAAGAGAAAGGCTTGGATCAAGTGGTTAACACCCTTCCCTCCGGAGACAGAGGTCAAGGGTTCGATCCTTACCCCTTGCAAGGCCGGAGGTCCTTTTCTACCTTTGGTAGAACCGGAAGCAGCCTCTCTACCTTTGGTAGGGGTATGTTTGTCTACGTCTCAACCTCCCCCATACACCATGGAAGACGGTATTGGGACCTATAACCCGTGGAAGACGGTATTGGGTGTTACCTTACCTTATCTACGTAATAAGTATGCACCTTGACTACGTGAGGCGTGCGCTTTTGCCTTGTCGCTTTGAGCTTCGGTTTTTTAACCCTTAGCGCCACGAAGCGCCTCACAATTTTTAAAACCCAGAACTTTATGCTCCTTATCTTTTTGGATCAGTTTTATTTCTTGTTTCATTGTTGTTTTTTTACTGGTAGGTTTGTATAAATCCATTTTGAGTATAAGAATTCGAGTAACTGAAGTAGATTTGGTGTATCTATTGACAGGTAATTTGGGACCAAAAGGAAAGATTATACGTAATTTAGATGTCAGACCGGATTTGGGAGAACATAATTATGAATGGAGATCTGCGGAGTCAAAGGATTCTGTTGTGGCTCCAAAGGATTTTGTGAATCACGAAATGAGTCGATTCACGAATGATGAGCTGTTGAATGTTGGGGTTTTAGATGATAGGGAGAAGTGTAGAATTGGATTGTTTTCGGACGAAAACCTACGTGGGGATGTTTATAAGAGAGGTATATATCTGTATCTTTTATTAGGGTTTTATGGATGAATTGGATCAAAGGTAGTATAGTTTTGCTTTTTACTGAATGATACAAAGCCACAAAGGGGGTGTTTCTGATTGCGTCTTAAAAACTGGTTGTGCGTTTGCAAAACTCCGAAACTACGTTTTCTGAGAAAACGCAGATGATCATTTTGTCAAATGGTTTTCCAAAGGGTTTGCCAAACACTCTTTTCTGATTATCTGCGTTTTGCAGAGGCACTAATCAGATAATCTCCTCCAAAACACAATCTTAAACACTCTGAAATACTATACATGATTACATCATAATGTAAGTGTATTAGTTAAAATGAAATAAAAACAATCTAAGTTTTATACAATGACAAAAAAATCAAAGCATGTTATATGTTGGTGAATTTAGTACATACATTTATGATCATTCGCTTTTTGGAAATATCTTATTTCTTGTTTGATTGTTATTTTCTGTTCTGTAGTTTAGTAAAATTTTATTCGAGTAAAAGGATCTTAGGATAATGGTAACCGACTAGAATTGGTGCATTTGCTGACAGATAATTTAAAAGCAAAAGAAAAGAATATTCGTAATTTAGATGTGAGCGTGGTGGAGTTAGGTGAACGTGATAATGAATGGAGATATGCGAAATCAAAGGTTATGGAAGAAGTTCACGAGTTTGATGAATTAGAAGGTCCTGAAGAGACTTTAGAATTAGATGAACTTGACTCTCATAATGGAAAATATGAAATCAAGCATCTCATGTTCGAACCTGGTAAAACCAAAGAAGAAGCTGAGAAGATAGCGACTGGATTGCTTGCTACAAGGTTAGAATCTTTAGATATGAACTTGGTCTCATAATGCTTTTATAAATCGTTGTTCAGTATGTAATGGAGATCCCAACGTTTTGGAATTTTATCTGTCTTCATTTCCTTAATGCAGGATCAGTATATTTCTCATTTAAATGCTTTCAATCCTGTAATGGTTTTTGGAACTTTTTGCTGATAGCTAGTCAGATCATGATGATTATTTGGTCACTGATATCTCATTTTGGTGAATTAACGGCGAACCAAGTTTAAACTCATGTTTTTTGTTGGTGTTCTACAAATCTTATGAAAATTTGCAAACAACCCCTCTCCCCAGAGTGGCAAAACTTCAGAAATTCAGTGAATCTGCTGACTGGATTGAATTGATTATAGGTTTACAGGTCCGGTGGGTTCTGCCTTTGTTTATTGACTATATTTTAAAGCACTACGTATGTAGACACCCTTAATTAGCTTCTTGTAGGGATCTGCTTAATAACATGTAGCTGGGACAACTAATATTGTGTGTGGTTTTGTTTTTACGTAACTCCTTCCAGGAGGGTCTCTTGTTTATTTTCGATTATTAAAATTTTGGTTAAACTACGTAAATCTGTGAGCTATAGTGCAGCATTTCTTTATGGCTAAACTATGTAAATCTGGCGGTGCTAAGATATTCCGGCTCTAAGAATGCTCTCTTTATTTGCAGAGCATATACAGCACTTGAGCTTAAGAAGAAACTGCTAGGAAAGAAGTTCTCCCTTGAAGTTGCCAATGCTGTTATTTCAGACTTCCAGAACAGGTACAAAATCAATACCATGGTCCATGGATCTTGATTTTTAGAATGCATTTGGGATTTCGTAATCTGACACTGTTACAGGTTTAAACTGAGTTGAGCCTCAAACCGTTCTTTTTTGTCTATTCTTCATATATTGTCTACAACAATATAATGTTGTAAAATAAACCTATTTAGGAGGTTATAATCGTTGGAAAAACAGCCTCTCGTGTTTCAATACATAACTCAAATCAGACCCATTTTAGGCATATGAGTTAAATTGCCACTACTGTTCCTTAAATTAATGACTACCCTATTCTATTCACTTTGTACCCTATGATATTATCGAGTACAACAGTTACTTAGATGAGTAGTTAAATACGGAGTACATGATATAACTTTTTCAGTTACCACGCTTTACCTTTCTTTAAGCAACTTTTTAGGTTATACTTCCTTTAAATTCTTATATGGATTATCTTTGAGAAGTTCTTGACTTTTTAAGTTTGTTACACTTACAGAGGGTTTATTAATGATTACTTGTATGCGGAATCGTTTTCTCGATCCAGATGGTCTTCATCAAGTTGGGGTCCACGTAGAATTAAACAAGTAAGCTGTTCTTTCTGCTATTTTATCTGCTGTCGATAAGCTATAATGGAAACTATGCTGGTCTGTTTTTATATTGGCTCAATGCGTAGGGGGCAAAGTGGGAAGGTTGGTTTAGTTTCAAACGGGTAAATTCTAGACCGGGATTAAATAAGGCGGGTTGGTGTTTCGCGCAGCCACTTTCTTCTCTTTTTTCCTTTATTTATTAATAAATAATATGTTTAATATGATTACAAGTTTTTTTTTTTTTTTTTTGTATCTAAATAATCATCCAATTTTTTGATATAGCATTTTAAGATGTTGTAAACATTTGTAATGCTGTTGGTGATGATCACCTTTTCCTTCTTAGCAAAAGGCATAATACAAGTCCCTGAAGTCACTTAATGGACATTTGATTCGTATAATTAGTAGTATGCAGTAGTATACTCATATATTTATCCTAGCTTAGTTGTAAGCGCAGATATACCCTTTAACCATATAACCTCCCCTTCTATCATACAATTATTATACTAAGAGTTCTGAATCCTAGCTTGCCGGTTATCTAACTGTGACCATCATAAGAAAAAGTAAATTAGCTGTGTAAAATTAATTAATTGTTAAGTTGAGTCGGTAGGTGGCTAGTTACGAGTTGGTACCCCTTTCTCCCCACTCTTATCATGAGATATGAATATATGATAAATGCAGACACACATATAGTTAATGTTTAGCAGCAGAGTCTCCAAGTCACTTTACAGATGTTTAGTAAATTTTGTTTACTCTAAAAAAGCCTTATTATGCTTTGTCAGCTAAGTGACATAACAGCAGACAGTTTTGATTGATATGCTGAAAAGTCTTTCTAGATCCTTACATCGGGGGAGTATCGAAGCTAATGCCATGTTGGCACGTTAGTGTCCCTTAGCTAAACCTATATATATAAAAAAAAAATTCTATCAAGTCATATAACTACATGGTGCTTTTATCTTGCAAGTATAAATGGTAAAGAAGAATAACATTTTCTAATTAATCCTGTTAGTTTGTTAGTAATGACTATTTTTTCTCTAATGAGATTAATTTCTGTTTCAGGCCTTGTCCAAAAAGGGTGTCAATGATTCTGATGCACAAAAAGCAATAAAATTGGTTTTTGAGGATGGTGAATCTGGCGATGATCAGATTTCAAGGATTGGATTGTCAAAGGCCTCAATGGACCATCTAGTTACCCAAGCTTCAAAGCAATGGCTCCGTTCTAAAAATCTGCCCAGTGAAAAACAAAAGTCAAGAATCATCACATGGCTTCAATACCGCGGATTTAGTTGGGGCATTATCAGCTTCATCTTGAAAAAGTTACAATCAAAACATCCTCCTTAGATAATGGTTAGTGTTTGGACTCTACTCATATTCATCTGTTCTAAATATGTGATATGCAACTTTATGAATATTGTAAAAGTTGATTTAGTGGTGGGTCCTCCTGTATTGACCACAGCACTAGTTTGAGAGGGACCCCATCTCTTTCACTAAATTTATAACCAGAATTTCTGTTATATATTGGGAATTTAAATGTTAACTAATAATTCCAGAATTTTCCTTGTTGACCCATGTCTGTTTATTAAAAGTTACTATTTATTTCCCTAGTCTATGGCCTGCATTTCATTTAATGTGTACCTAAAAAATACCCTGCTCCTTGAAATTTTTGTCATTGCAATGTCATTTTTGACCCATGTACTTACGAATGGGCCATTTCAGGATATTTTGTATCTCTAACCAGTCAACAAGAAAAAACAGAACAGGATCTCAAAAGAAAAAAAGTCGAAAGTCATTCAAAGAGTGCAAAAACCTTGTAACTCGATTTCAAGGATATAGAAATGCATAACGTACTTTCATATTTATCAATATGAAGAACATACTTTTATTTAGTGTACCAATATGAATAACATTGTTAACGTGACAACACAAAAATTTATAACAAAACACCAAAAGAATTACAAAACTGCCCTTGCCACGTCATTATAGTTATTCATATACCTACACTAAATAAAGTCTGTTACCGACATTGCTATATATAATAGTATGTTATCTTTGAAAAAGTAAGTTGTCAATTCTCAGCTTTCACCCTTATTATAATAAGTTTTTGGTAATATATTTGACACACATTATTTCCTTAGTAATGAAAGAAAAGAAAATGACTAAAAATTGTTTCGGGTTAACCTCTGTTTTGACTAGTTACCCGACTCACCCAAGCCGTCCATTTTACTCCCTTTTTTATAACATAATCGCCTACAAAGGAAGGGTGTTGATGCTTTAGACTTTAATTATCATGTGGTAGTTTTGTTCAAAAAAAAAATTATCATGTGGTAGTCGCTGTCAAGCTAAGTTATTTTATCTGTAATATTAAGCAATCACAAATTATTCTTGCTTAGTTTCAATTAACTGCATGTTCACTTGTTTTGCTTAGAGCAGTCGAATACACTACCCACCTGGTTCTTGTAGCAGACACAGCCTGCCTTAGAGGACACATATATTAAGTTTAGTACCAAGCTTTTATTGCTCTGCTGTAAGCCTGGGAATCTCACATGCACATGTGGTGTTTAGAGCTTGGGCCCATGTGAACTAGTACTCGGACGCAGACTCAAGAGAGATAGAGACTAGAGGGTGAATGAAACTAAATTCTTTGCATTAATTTCTAATCATTAAGATCCAAATTTTACATATCAGTACTCCTAACTTCTAGATAAAGACATACGGTTCACTAAACTGAGTCATCTGAAAATGCATACGAGCAGTTAGATGAACCTTGTAAGGCCATGGTTCTAGCTGGACCCGGGGATGGATGATGAGCCAATGAACCCCTTTTGAGCTCTGGCTCCGACCTTGTTGAGTCCTCGTGGTGGATTTCTTTTAGCATTGCAACCACATCCTTCATGATTGGGCGGTCACCAGGATGTGGACTGACACAAAGAAACGACACGGCTAGTGTTTGTAGCATTTCGTGCATCTGAGGGTCAGCTCTTCCTCTTAGTTTAGGGTCAAGAATATCCACCGGGTCCCTCTTGTTATGCAAGTGGTCTCGAACCCATTGGACCAAGTGTGAACCCCCTGGTAAAGTTGGGTCTAGTGGATGCCTTCCAGTTAAAACCTCCAAGAGTAACACTCCATAGCTGTAAATGTCACTCTTTTCAGTAATCTGTTGTGCTGTTGCATGTTCTGCATAAATTACCAAAGATTAGTTTAGGGAAATTAACAATAACAATCAAAATCCAATAATACAAAAATATAGTAATATACCAGGAGCCATATATCCGTATGAACCAGCTAGCTGAGGTCTTTGGATCTTCTTTGAAAGACCATTTTGGTTATCGGTTACAAGTCTAGCCAGACCGAAATCAGCAAGATATGGCTGTAAGTTATTACCCAATAGCACGTTCATTGCTTTAACGTCTCCATGCATGATTGCAGGCATGCAATCATGGTGTAGATACGCAAGTGCATGAGCCACTCCCAATAGAACGTCGAACTTAACCTCCCACTCAGCTCCTTTCCCAGCACCATGAAGAAGTGAACTTAAACTTCCGTTAGGATAATAATCATAAAACAAAATCTTGATCGTTTGATTTGAGCCCCATGCTAATAAACGAACGATATTTTTATGTCTGATTGAACTTAATGTTTCAATTTCAGACCTAAAAGCTCCCTCAGATTGTTCGGTTGACCACATCTTTTTAACTGCGAGTGTTTCTCCGTTTGCAGTCATCACCCGATACACAACCCCCGAACTTCCGGTCCCAATAATGTTCGAACTTGTCAGGCTTCGAACTATATCGTCAACAAAAACATCCATCTTTTGGTAAAATGTCATTTCCCATGTTTCATGGCCACGTTTTATGTTAGTCAAATGGGTCCGTACCAACATGTAAGTTCCTAGTAGGACTAACACCACACCAATGCTGACTAGGATTGACATGGTTAGTTTTGCCACTGACCTGGCACGTCTTACAGAACCCTTTTTAGCAATGACTTCACTGGAAACGTAAAGAGTTGGGTTTCCAGCAGTATTTTGCGGAGGTAGGTTATGGAAAAACGAAGTGTCGGGAATTTGTCCGGTGAAGTCATTGAATGACACATTGAGTGAGACTAGATTCTGGAGGTTTGTGAGGACGTTTAGTTGACCATTGAGCTTATTATGAGAGAGGTCAAGGCTTGTTAATTTGGTCAACCCAACGAACTCGGGTGGGATTTGACCCGTAAACTGGTTGCAACTAAGATTTAGAGCAATCCCAAGTGAAGGAATCTGTCCAATTTGTTTTGGCAATACACCGGAAAAACCATTGTTTCCAATATCTAACAGCTGCAACTTACTTAAACTACTAATCTCCACTGGCACCTCCCCGGAAAGCTGGTTATTTCCTAAGTTAAGTTTGGTCAACTCGATCAACAAACCAACACTTGCGGTCAACGAACCCGTAAGCCGGTTGCTGGACATGTCTGCAAACTGTAAACTTATAGGAAGTGTATCAGGGATAACACCAGTGAGCCCATTAGAATGAAGATCAAGAAACTGTAGATTACCACAACCCGAGCTCGATCTAGGAATCACGCCATCAAATTGGTTACTACTCAGGTCTAGAAAAGTCAAACTCTTGAGATTTCCAATCTCTGATGGAATGTTTCCAGTTAATTTATTACTATTGACTCTAAATCTAGACAGATTTGTGCAGTTTCCAATTTCGGGTGGGATAGAACCAGAAAGTTCATTTGAAAGTAACAACAGTTTTTCAAGATTTTTTAATGAAAAGATATCTTTTGGTATTGTACCGGAAAGATGGTTATTTGAAAGATCAAGAGCTTGAAGATGTTGGCATTGGGATAAAGACTCGGGAATGTTACCAGTTAGATTATTCCGCCACGCGAAAAACAGAGTCATACTCCCCAGTTTTCCCATTAGAGTCGGGATTTCGCCATTAAGTCGATTGTTATCGACTTCTAAATGAGTTAAAGCAGTACAGCTTGTGAGTTCATTTGGTATGTTACCTGACAACTGGTTGACAGATAATTGGAGCTCTTGAAGCTTTGACAACCCTCCAAAACTCACCGGAATAGTCCCCGTTAACGAGTTTTCCGATAAATCAATCGTCTTTAGCTCAGTGCAGCTCCCAAGTTCCTCTGGTATTGTCCCAACCAAACCATTCTCCCAAAGCAGCACTTCCTCGAGCTTTCTAAGCTTTCCAATACTTCTGGGGATCGAACCAGTAATATTATTCTGGTGCAAATACAAACCTTTTAGTTCTGCACAGTTTCCTATTTCATCAGGAATCACACTCGTCAAGTTCGACGTGTAAATCGCTATCGTCTGGATCCTTCTGAGGTTCCCTATAGATTTCGGAATACTACCCGAGATACTAGTTTCCGCTAGTCCCAACATCACAAGATTACCACAGTTCCCAATCTCACCTGGCAACTCTCCAGAAAGATTCTTGTTTCCACCAGCTCTAATCACCTCAAGATTCCGCATTTCACCTATACTTTTCGGGATCGCTCCACTTAACTGATTATCATAAATCAGTAAGTTTCGTAAACTCGAAAGCCTTCCAATATCCAAAGGAATCTGACCTACAATGAAGTTAGTATTCATTGACAAAGTTTGCAGCTTAGTCAGCTTGCATATTTCTATTGGAATTGAACCCGTGATCAAGTTATTCGATATGTCAATAATAGTAAGCTGTGCATAGTCTCCAAGTTGTGGTGGAATGTTTCCACTGATATTAGTGGAAGAAAGGATTAATGAGGTTAAGGACTTAAGTGGTTGTAAATTTGAAGGCAAATTCGCTTGCAAATTTACCGACTTTAGTCTTATGGTGATAACTTGCATTTGTGAGTTGCAATGAATCCCATACCATTTGCAAGGATTTTGGTCTAATGGATTCCATGAATTTAGAAAATTTGAAGTGTTGTTGAAAGTGTTCTTCCATGTTAGTAAAGCTTGGCCTTGTGAATCAATGGAGTAACAAATATGAGGAAAAAATATGAATAGAAGAAGGGTGAAGAAGAAGGTATGAAGAAGCATATTGTTATTGAGAGTAGCAAAAGAATGAGATGTGTTATGGGGATTGTTGAATGGGGGGAAACCCCATGTTTTGTTTATACAAAAATTATAGTACAAGAGATCTAGATCAAGTCCACTTTAGTTTCACTTTTTTTAGTAATAAACTTGTTGTTTAAGGGGGTGTTTGGGATTAGGTTTATATGATTATTGTCTTTTTTAAAAAGTAGTTCAAATAATCAATTTTCAATCAGTACAAATACTATCACATCTTGTTTGTTCCACCTGGTAATGTAAATCCATTCAAGCAAAGTTAATCCAATTTGTTACAATGAAAAAAATATGATTGTATTGCCCACACAAGTACAAATTAAAGATGTTGACAACACATTATACGAGCAATGATTTTCATTACTCACGTCTATTTGTATTTTGTTTGCATGCATATCATCTTTTTCATTCTAGACTATTGTAATTACCAAAAGAGATTTCATAGCATATGATTTTGACTCTTGAAAAGAAACTTAAAAATATAAAGTTTTATTGGTGTGATTGTGTTATTATTTGATTGGGTAAGTGTTAAAAGTTGGTTTGGGTGTTGGCTTTTATGGGGTTTCGGTACACTTTTTTGCATGGTTTTGGTTATTTATTCACAATTCAAGTGATTGTCACCAAACACATATATGCTCTTCAATCACACTACCTATTTTTTACGTTAGGATTGTTTTTTACATTTGAACTTTTGAAGTAATTCTCACCAAACATACATGCTTGCTCTTCAAACACTACCTATTTTTTTTACTCGGTTTTAATATCGAGTTATGTTCAATTCTATTTTCTCCAAGTAATATTCTTAATATTGATAGTTAAACCGGGATAAGAAAAAAATTAAAATGAGAAGAATAACAAGGATTTATGATTACACATTTCAAATGAGAGGAATAATTTTTAAGAAAGATGCATCTATTTTTGTAGATACATCTGAAATATGTGGTCATAAACACTTATTATCTTTCTCATTTTAATTATTTTTTATTTGACCAAACTTTAAACTAGATATGTGGTTATTAGCTGATATGTTTACATGGGTTAGCCATATCGGTTACTAATAATTAGATGTCAAACAAGCTGCAACACGTTTCAAAATTTGTTATGAGTGATCTTGTGAATGAAGTGCAATATGCCTTTATTGCTAATCGGCAAATTTTAGATCGCCCTTTTATGTTGAATGAAATCATTCATTGGTGCAAAGCGAAGAAGAAACAAACCATGATCTTTAAAGTAGATTTTGAGAAGGCGTTCGATTCAGTTCGCTGAGATTTTTTGGATGATGTTTTGACAAATTTTGGTTTCGGTACTCGTTGGCGTGATTGGATTCAAAGTTGTTTAAAATCTTCAAGGGGTTCGATCCTTGTTAATGGAAGCCCTACTTCGGAATTCCAGTTCTACAAAGGTCTTAAACAGGGAGATCCTCTATCTCCTTTTTTATTTATCTTAGTTATGGAATGCCTTCACTTGTCGTTATGTCTTCACTTGTCGTTTCATAATGTTGTCTTTGCTGGTCTCTTCAAAGGTGTTGCTCTTGATACCTCGCTTCAGATATCTCACCTTTTTTATGCGGATGATGTGGTTTTTGTTGGTCAATGGTGTGATTCGAATTTATCTACTATCATTCAGGTATTAGATTGTTTTTTTCAAGCTTCCGGTTTGCGCATCAATCTTCTCAGGAGCAAGCTTATTGGTATTGCCGTGGACCAGTCCATGGTTGATGCTGCAGCTAGTAATATTGGATGCATGGCTCTTAACCTTCCTTTTTCATATCTTGGGATTATCATAGGTGGTAACATGTCGCGTATCAAGGCCTGGGATAATGTTATTAATAAAGTTCTATGTCGGCTCTCAAAGTGGAAGATGAAATCCCTTTCCATTGGTGGTAGATATACCCTCCTTAAATCCGTTTTGGGAGCGGCGCCTATTTATTTTATGTCGATGTTTAAAGCTCCCATTCAAGTGCTGAAAAAATTGGAATCCATTCGTAACCATTTCTTTAATGGAGTTGATTCCAATGTTCGGAAAATGATGTTAGTTAAATGGGATAACGTCTTGGCTTCTAAGGAGAAAGATGGTCTTGGCGTTTCGAGTTTCTACGCTCTTAATCGTGCTCTTACCTTTAAATGGATATGGCGGTTTCGAACTCATGATTCCTCTTTATGGTCTAGGGTCATTAAATCGATTCATGGTGAAGATGGTAAGATTGGCAATTCTTTTAAGTCCGGTATTGTGTCTAACTGGAATAATATTACTTACGGTGTCACTCTTCTTCATAATAAAGGTATTGATCTTCTTGGTTACATTAAAAAGAAGACGAGAAACGGCGAGAACACTTTGTTTTGGGCTGAGGCTTGGAAAGGTGACGTCCCCTTCAGCTTACTATATCCTAGAATTTATGCTCTCGGATAATGCAAATCCATTACAGTGGCGAATAAAATGGCTCATTCTAGTCTAGTTTCTTCCTTGAGATGCAATCCTAGAGGTGGTATAGAGCAAGTTCAAATGGCTAATCTGTTGTCCAATTTGGAGGGTCTTACTCTTCCCAATATACATGATAGATGACGATGGTCCCTTTCAGGCGACAGAGAGTTTTCGGTTGCTTCAGCTAGGAATCTTATTGATGACAGAACTCTCATTGTGGTGGGATCCAAAACTCGTTGGATTAAGTATGTCCCGATTAAGGTCAACATTCTTGCGTGGAGAATTAAGCTTAATAATCTTCCGTCGCGGCTTAATCTCTCTCGTAGAGGTTTGGACTTAGATATCATCTCTTGCCCCTCTTGTAACTCGGCGGTGGAATCTACCAACCACATCTTTTTTGGTTGCTCCATGGCAAAAGACCTGTATAAGTACATTGCTCGATGGTGGAATGTTAGTATGATGAATGGTGGAATTGGTTCTCTAATCTCCGAGTCCCGTCCAAGCTCAAGATGATTTTTGAAGGTGTTTTTTACATTTCTTGGTGGGTGATATGGAACTATCGAAACAAAGTTATTTTTGGTCCGGGTTATCAGCCTAAAGATTGTGTGTTGGACGACTTTGTGGCTCTTTCTTTTACTTGGTGTAGATCTAGATGCAAGGCTAAATTTAGTTGGGTAGATTGGTTAAAGAATCCTTCGCTTATTCCTTTGTAATTTGTTTTTTCTAGCTTCTTGCTAGTGTGTTATTGAAATCCGCCGTTCAAAAAAAAGTTATATCATACTTTCGAAGAACTAAAAAACTATACTTTTGTTATATTGTTTTTGCTTAGAATTATGTTTCAAATTATAGCAGCCAATTGCGATAAATCTTAATCGAATATTATTCGGTAAATTATGTTTCGTAAATACATACCTTTAGGGACGTTTGGTTCACAGTATGTTTTGAAAGAAATTATAATTTTTCAAGGAAATTGTAAATCAAAGAGTTAGAATGAGTTGAAATTGTAACTAATATATATTCTGTCATTGTGTTTGGTTGAACCTTAACGTAATGCAATTCAAAAAAATTAAAAAAAACTTAATAATAATGATAATTTATAAATAATAATAATAATTAATAATAATAATGAAATATTCATAATAACAATAACAATAACAACAGCAACAACAACAACAACAATAATAATAATAACAAAAATCGTCATAATTCTAATAAATAACATATATTTAAATATAATAATAAATAATAATTTTGATTATAATTTTTTAAACATAATAATAATTAAAAATAATATTAATAATATATAATAACAATAATAGTAATAATAACAGTAACAATATTATTATTTATAAATGTTTAAATTAAATTTAAACTTTAATATAAAATTATTAATTAAAATAAAATAAATATATAATAAATATATTATATATTATTAATAATATAAAAATAATAAAATTTATTATTATTATTCATATTTTAATATTTATATATAGTAATAATAAAAATAATAACAATAACAATAATAATAACAATAATAATAATAATAATAATAATAATAATAATAATAATAATAATAAAGTAATGTTATAATAATAATAATAATAATAATAATTATTATTATTATTATTATTATTATTATTATTTAAAGTATTAAATACTGAATTACAACGTAATTCAAAACTTATCATCCAACTTCCTATGTAATCTGAATTTCTTCTTTTGATCTAATTGTAATGACTGAATTACAATTACAACGCAAGCCAAACAGCCTATGTAATGTAATCTGAATTACAATACGAATCAAACAGCCTACGTAATGTAATCAAATTATAATTACATCTAATTACATCAGATTATAACGAACCAAACGCAACCTTATTTTACCTAAGAAGTAATTAATTTGATTTCAACTCATATTTTAGTGTTTGTTCATTGGTGAGAGATCTAATCTTGTTTCTCTTATGAGTGGGCAAGTATTTAATAATCACAAAATATTAAACTATGCTTAAACTGCTCATCTTGTTGTTATTATATGGTTAAGTTGTTTGTTATTTATAAATAAAAGAGCATGTTGTGGGCTCAAAAGCATGTTGTGGGCTTAATGGCCCAGTAAGAAATAGCTCAAAATCTTTTAAAAACCTAGGCCGCCTGGCTTATTTTAAAGATTAGTAAAAAAATTTAAAAAAAGGCTCCTCAAGTTTTTATTATTTGCTAGTTTTTATTATTTGCGTCACAATCGAACCAAACTCGTCAAAAATTTGTAACTTTTCTAAATTTGATTTATGTTGTACTTTTATGCTTATTTTGGTGTCTTAATACTAGTTGTACAAGTTGATCGTCATAAAAATCGATTCTTGAAAACGAAAAGTGTATAAAAGGGGTGTTTGTTTGCGTCAACTTGAACAAAAAAAGAAAAAGGGTTGAAAGTTTGAATATTTTGGTTGTGATGGTATTTTTATAATTTTGTCAAAGTGCTTTTAGGCTTATTTTGGAGAATGCTTAAAAATAAGCTAGTGTAAAAGGGCTTATTTGATGTTGGGTTATGCTTGTTGGGATCGGTGATTTACTTTTTAAACTAACCATTTTTATATAAATAAATATATAATACTTATATATATATATAATAAGGATAATTTAAAAAAAAATCAGTAGAATCCGGGTAGTGAAGGGTGTTCCCGGGTCGTAGTCCCAACGAGGAGTGAATTGGAAAGTCGAGAGTCAGTTTGATATTTGATGTTTGAATGAAAAAAATATTTGGATTTGGTTTTCTAATTAAAATGCAAAAACGATTAAGGAAATCCTAAAAACGAAAGCTAAAATGATTTAAACCTAAAACGTAGACGGGAAAGTAAAAACGCGAGTTAAAGAAAACTAAATTATCAAAAACTAAACCCTAAATGATGTTTTAAAGTTTTTCTATTCTAAAATAACTAAATTAAAAGAAAAATTAAATAAAATTCTAAAACGAGATCTTTTAAAGTTGAAAAACGAAGAAAACGAAAACTGGGCCCGAGACCCGTGCTTTAAAAACTCAAAATGTGCAAAAATGACCCAACGAAAGTTTTTCTATTTTTCCTACATGCAAAATGATAAAATAAAATTTTCTAAAAAAGAATTATATTTTTTTAATTTTTATTTAATTTTTAATAATTAAAAAACAGTTTTAAAGAAAATAAATGATTAAAAATAGAAAACAAAATGGAAAAAATCTCAAAAAATACAGAAAAATAGCTTGAAAGGAGCTCAATCTAAGAAAAATAAGTTGGGGTTCCCCGCTTATTGGAAAAAGCTGGGAAAAAGCAAAAACGGCTTAAAGGCTAATGGGCTAAAAAGGCCTTATATGAATAATTGTTGCAACTTATGTTGGATGAGCTAATGTAGCACGTTGGTTATGAGGGTGTGTGTTAGGGACGTGGGTATAAAGGGGGAGGTCCAGGGTTCGAGCCTGGGCCTCTCTCTTTTTATAGAAACTTTTTTTTTCTTTTTTTTTAAAAAAACTTAAAAAGCACACAAAAATAAGCTATATTAAAAAAAGACAACTTTTTTGAAAATTGGAAAATAAGCTGGAAAAAGCACAAACAGCTAGCAGACTTAACTAATTTAACTAAGCATATATAAGCTAAATATGTTAAGCTACTAGTAAAAATAAGCTAAGGCTAAGCTAAATAAGCAAAAACATAATGCCTACTACTCCTAATAAGCATGAATAAACATAAATAAGCTAATTAGAACAGACAGAAAGCTTAAAAAGGCAAAATAAGCTATAAGTTAAGATGGCAGACTACAAGGCAGAAAGGGCAATTTGGTGCTTATTTCTAAGCACTCAAATGGGTTCCAAAGAGCTTAAGCTTTATACAAGCTTAAAGCTCAGCTTGTGAAGTTTCTAAAAATGGTTTTGAAAAGGAATTTGATGTTGAAATAAGCCCTCAAAAGAGCTTATGAATGTGGCTGTTTGCACCAGGGGACTATTTTGAGCTTTAAAGGGACAAAAAGTAAGCTCAAAAATAAGTTATCAAATAAGCTTGAAAAGCAAATTAGAGTTAAAACAGATGGAGATTGACTCCAAAGGAGCTTATGCTCAAAATTTCAATAGCTAAAAACAATTTTGAACATCTGATAAAAGGATTAGAAAATAAGGCAGTTTAAGACACTAAAAATTGATTAAAAAAATTGACAGATTTGTAAAAAACAAGGGCTAACCAAAAGGGACTAAACCTACTCGATTAGACACTCAAAAGTGACTCAAAAACAAGGTTCAAAAACAGTGTTACCACAATTTTGACCCAACAATTTTCAAAAACACTTAGAAAAACTTAAGTTATAACTAAAAGACTCAAAAACTTTTTTGAAAATGACTAAAAACATCTAAAAGAAGCCTGCCAAAGATGGCCAAGGTGACCCAAGGGGTATTAACCCAATTTGACCCACTTTGGGGTGTTATGCCAAACACCCCTTTAACTTTTTAAAGGCACTTTTTAAACTGATTTGTAAAGGTTTAAGGCAAGGTTTTTGAAAAACAGATTATAAGCATGCAAAGTTAAGCATAAATAGTCAAAAAGAAGCAATCAATAAGCACTAGAAAAGTCAGAATAAGCAAATAGCAGTTAAGGACAAGTAAAGGCAGTTTATCATTAAAAAAAGCACAAAATCAATAAGAAAACACACATAAGCATAAGACAACTAAAATAAGCAACATAGATCAGAGATAAGCAAATGAATAGTTAATAAGCAATGAAACAGTGAAAATGAGCAAAAATGAAAAATAGAAAAAACTTACAAAGGGTCCAATGAAATTTGATGTAGACCTAACTCTAACCTATCAACCCCTAGGTCCAAGCTATCTGAATCAGCATCAAACCAAATCCAACCCTTAATAATCCTTGCTCCTTGTTGCTTTTTTTTATATTTTGGGATTTTTTTGAATTTTTTAAGTTTTTTGACAGAAATGAAAGATAATGGCTTATATAAGCTCTTAATGTCTTAACAGCTTATATAAGAGCAAATAAAACAGTTTAGGACAATATTTAAATGACAAAAACTTAAATGACAAATATTTAAAGAAATTAAGTAAATTGCATAAATTTAAATGACAAGAAATTTAAAGGCAGTAAATTAAAAGACAATATATTTAAAAGTGGACCAATTTTTGGTTTACAAGTGTTCACTTTACAAAAATTCGACCAGGAAAAATGAAAATACAAAAGCCTACTTATACTAAGTCTTGTGTCTCTTTGGCTGTGTTTCTTCATAGAGACAATTCCAGGCATGTGCTTGTTGTGTGAGAGAGATGCCCAATCAATCTTGGCCCTTCATGTTTGCTTGGAGCCCAATCTCTAATCTCAACCCTTCATTTGTTGTTGTTTTCTTCGAACCAATGGTTGGCTTAGGGATTGCCAGCTTGTCAACAGCCCATGTGGGGGTGGGGAAGGGTGGTGGTGATAGCTTTGGATGGTAGTGAACAGTGCCCAAGGTATTGAGAGGGACAGGGGTGAAGAGTTTTTGGCGGGTAAAATTAAAAAGGGTGCACAGGGTGAAAGTTTGATGGGTTGGCAAAAAGAACCCTTAATCTTTAATGTGTTTATATAAATTTAAGTCCAAGTGGGTGTAATGTTTGAGAGATAGGCAGAATTGGTCCCTCAGTGTTATAAGAGGAATTACATGCGTGGTTCTTGTGGTTAATTGAAAGTTTAAGATGTTGGCAGATAAGGCCCCTCTGTTTATATATGAGTATTACATGGGGAGTCCTTGTGGTGATTAAAAAGGTTTTGAGGGTTGGCAGTTTTGGCCCCTTGATTGTTATAAAAAGGATTGGGCCAAGGTTTGGTTTTTTTGGGCCGTGTATGATGTATAAAGGGAAATGGGCTTTTGGTTTAATTTTGGGCTTAGAAGTCTTCATTAATTATACTAATGGGCCCATTTAGTATTCTTCGATTTTTGACTTCGGGTTTGACCGTTGACTTTGACTGTTTGACTTTTTGGCTTTGGCTTCGATTTGACTTTAGCTTTTTCACGCTTTTCCTTTCCGTGCTTGGATTTGTCGTTTTTGACTTAATTTTTTGTCCTTTTGTCGGATATCCGTTTCCTGCACAATATAAGTGAAAACATACAAATACAATGTATTTTTAGTACGTTTTGGGTCATTTAAGTCCGATTTTAATGGTGAAAGGTATGTGTAATTAAACGCATACCAATGTGTCCCATAATTAGATGCATAACCCATCCATCTAATGACAAGGATAATTGGATAAGCGTGTTTTTAGCCAAAATTTTGTTACATATATTCTTATTCATCTAAACGCATCATGAATCAAAACACGTAAAGCCATGTGAAGTGTTTAACAGGAAAGATTTTTGATTTCAAAATTTCGTAGGCTATGCTCTACCAATTAAGCTATTTCCGCCAGCTACGGGCTTGGTATAATTGTATTCTTAACGATATCTGTTGGACTTATTGAATAATTTTGTTTGGTTTTCAGGAGAATTAGGGTTCAAAGGGACTAAAGTCTTCAAACGGCGCACCAGGAAAACCTAACAGTATCGGCCCCCTCTTTTGGAAGTACGCATATACCTTAAGCGATGTTCGAGAAGAAACTGCATCAGGTATAAATTCTAACTGAAATGGTAGGGCTCAAGCAAATAGAATCTAAATCTTGACAGCAAATGACTAATCTTTTTTAGCGCTTTCTGATATTAGATTAGCTTCAGTTATTGTATACGACTGTTATAATGGCTGCTTTTGTGATTAGAGGTTGTTTGGCTTTGAGTATATGATTATTAGGGGTTGCTGAAAGGACTAAAAAAACAAGGATAATAGCAGTAAAGTTTACTGGGCAAGTGGTTTCTGCAGAAAACAATGCTACCTTGATCAATAATTTAGATGACAATTCAGACGAGATTGTGTAGACCTGCTGAAGGTTCGTAAAACATTTAAAACAAGTAACTAAAGGTAGCAAGTTAAGGGGCCTAATACCAACACAAAGTAACATCCCTTTGTAGTTAATCTTTTTAAGAGAATAGACTATGGTTTAGAGATCTGGTAATCAAAAATAAGATTTAAAAGAACTACAGACAAATATGGGCCATATTACTTTTTTTTTAAATTTATATATATCTTTCGTTTAGCTTAACATGGACCATATTACACCTTGCAGCTTGCTTGCTCCTGCCTTTTATGCCTGCTGATGCATCCCTCTTTCCATTTCTATGACTTTTTCATGCAAAATTTATGCTAGAATATTACCACATCACAAGTAAATGTAGTTATTTTGGGTTCTTCTAAACATAGTTTTTAGGTAGATATATGTGAATCAGATTCTTCACTTGACATCTACTTATTTTGTTACTGTTTACATTATTATATTTACTCTTTTCATGGTTTTGTTTGAATTTATAAACAAAAAGTGGATTTTAAACAGGCTTTGTGTTACCATGAGCCTCATTTCAATGAGATTCGATAGATACAAACCTTTACAAGAAAAATTGCTCCGTTGACAAACACCCCGCAACGAAGGGCAGAAGCGCGATTAAACAAAAAGTCCTTTGAGCCTGAGGTATTTCGTTAAAGCAAGACATTAAACTATTATTAATTTGTTTTGCTTTTTATTTTATATATGGAGTGTCACTTAATCTAACAATGTCTTTAAAAACCAAGCTTTCTAGTTTGTCTACGTTCTTACTACAGGGGATGAAATGGATCATCTACTATAATCTACCACTAGAAAAGAATTGGAGTACATAGACGTTGGCCTCATGACAGCTCAGATGTGAACTTATACTATGTTTTAAATACTTAACAAAAAGATTTTACACAAGACCAAGCCCGGTGCAACACACGGGTGTAGCCACGCCTCGTCAATTATTATTTTTAATTGAAGCAATCAATGAAATACTACCATCTAGTAAAAGATTACATATTCAAAAACCATGTTTTAATAGTATTAATAAATTAATTAAGAACCAAAACGTAAGAAGATAGTGGGAAGAAAGTACACGAAGAATTGCAATATTATACTATCTAACAAATGTTGTAGTTTTTCTACTCACATTTGCTACAGTAATAGTTTTTTAATAGTTTTTTTATTAATTAAATAATCGAGTCTACAGTAACTAAATAATATTATATTTATAAATATAACATCTCCTACGCTCCAACTGGATTTCCACCGCCTCATATATCAATATATCTTCTCTCTAAAACACATGTATCTCTCTCTAAACCACACGTATCTCATTCTGAAATCACCGCAAAATGATAAAAAGATGGGGATTCTTAACAGGTTTTGGTTAATTTTGTTCAATTTTTTTAATTGTGAAATTAGGGTTTGTCATAATATGTGGCTTTTGTTAATTTCGGGTTTCTTATAGATTTTGATGTTTTTTATAATATTTGGGGTTTTTGCGGGTCGATAATTACTCATATCCTTCATCTCTTTCTCACAAACTGATTCAAGGATCAGGTATGACAAAAAATCAAAATTTGGGTTTCAGTGATATGAGTTTTGTTATTTATGTTTCTGCTTACAAGAAGAAACAGAGAAC